>PVLD010003946.1:0-133257 GCA_004027595.1 Dinomys branickii
CGGCAGCCTGGTCCGCCCTACCACATCTCCCCTGGCATCTCAGAGAAATACGCCCAGTTTAAACTTCCCAGCCGAGGTCCCGGCATTCACGCTCGCCAAGTCTGTCTCGAGCTGGTGGTGTTTATTAAGGAGGTTCGCTCCCTTGCTGCTCACCTGGTCGCCATCTTCCCCGGAGCTCTCTTCTTGGTTTAAATTAATTTCTTCTATACAGCATTCTATTGAATTTTGTTTCTTGATTCATTCTGCCAAATTGTGTCTTTTGATTAGGGAATTGTGAGTTATTACTGAAAGATACTGACTTATTCCAGTCAGCGTGTGAGTTTCACATTGCTGATTCCCTTTTCCCTGTTCTACTTAACTTCCCAATCTGCCTGGTGGATTCGTTCTATTAGATCTTTTGAAATTGTTAGCATGATTGTGTCTTTCTAGGATGTCCTTGAGAATGTTTTGGTGTGCGAGTATGGTAGTCATAAAGTTCCTAATGTGCTATTTGTCAAGAGAAGAACTTATTTCTCCACAAGTTTTGAAAGATTGTTTTGGAGGATATATCAGTCTGAGTTGGAAGTTGTTTTCTTTTTAGTGCTTAAAATGATTCACTTCAATCCCTTCAAGTCTTTATAATTTGTGCTTCAATGTCTTCTGTAATTTGAATTGGTTTACTCTTATAATTGTTTCATTAATTTTCTGTAATAGCTTTTACGATTTGGTCCTTGTGTCAGACTTCTTGGATTTTGACTCTGACATGTCATTAGGAGGTTCTTTTCTGACTGTTGCTCTTTGGGCTTCTATATGCTACATATCTGTAAGTTAAAGTTTCCTCCCATATTTGGAACATTTTCTCCTATTATTTCTGTGAACATATTTATCCCATTTGTGTAATCATCTGATTATTCTTTAACTGCATTTAGTCTTGTATTAGTCTTCTTTACATTGTCTAGCTACTTTTACACTCATCTGTTACGGTCTCTTATTGTTTATAAGATATGTCTTAATTTTTAAGCAGTGACATTAGCACTCTTTTCTAGTTTTGACACTCTGTCATAATACTTGTTGCTTCTACTGTCCAGAATTTCAATAGAATTTTTAATCTCATGAATTGTTATTTGTTACCTTTGCATAGACTATAATTCTTTGCTAAACTGGTCATTCATATTTTGTATCATTTTATTTAGCTCAGCTAGTATAATTAGTGTCTTCTGTGAAATTCCTGGCCATTTGGTTTCTTAGATCCACTATGTGTTTAGTTATATGTTCTTTGAGCACACTGAGCATGTCGTTAATTTCTCTTTTAAGGAATTTCTTCTGTTACTATTTCAAATAATTTGGCTGTGTGCCTTTGATTTTCTCCCTGTCAATGGCCCAATGCTCAGTGTTTTTGGGAGTTGGTAGTCTGGGGAGGCAGGTTTTTGCCTTGTCCTTTCATGCTTCTTTTATGTTTGTGTATATGCTGAGATTTGATGGTTGATTATAGTAGAAGACTTTGTTGCTGGTATGATAACTTGTTTAGGTAGTGTCTGTTTTTCCATTATGTACTACGGGTATAGCTAATTACCTATCTTTGCCTATGTACCAAGATCCAGCCACATTTTTTTCTTAGGGAGGGGAGACTGCAGGATATTTGGCTCAACACCCAGTTCTCCAGGAATAGGTCACAGTACTGATACAACAGCAATACAGATATTAGCTTACAAAGAAAACCACATAATATAACTATATAATAACTATACCTCATTGGCAATGGCAATAAAATCAGCAACAATAATGGCAGTAAAGAGAAGATTGATACAGTTTCCCCTAAGAACCAATGTTATACCAATTTTAACCTCAGAAAAGAGACCTATAGCTATAGTATAAATACTAAGACATAAACATTGACAGATGGTAAATATCTATTACATGCAACAACTATGCCTCCACTAACAACAGAACTGTATTCAGCTGTAATACCATAGTAAACTATAAAAAAATTAATAAAGCTTAGTGGTTATACTTGTAAAGGTAGAGGTTTGCAGAATAGGGGAATGGAAGATGTAAATATTTTAAAAATTAATCAATGGAAGATATGAAAGAGGACAAACAAGTGAGATAAACAATACAATGCAGGTGTAAAATATATTATTAGTATTAGATAAAAATAACAGAAAAGAACAAGGAAAGAGAAAAATAGAAAAACAAAGCAAAGGGAAAATAGTAAACAGTAGAAAAACTTAAAAGGACAAAAGGAGAAAGAAGACCAAAATCGCTCAAAACTAATGGAACAATAATGCTAAGAAAAATTGAGTCTAAAAAACAAATTCCAGAAATTTGCCTTTTCCACCTCTGCACGCATGCCTTGAGACAGCCAGGGTAGCATTCCAATTGCAACAGAGTCCTTCTACTGTCCCAGAATTGTCTCTCTGTAACTTCATTTTAAAATTCTACCTCCATCTTCCGGGTCCACCTTTCATGCACTTGCTCTTCTAACCATTTCACAGGTCATGGCTAAATAGCGAGTGATTAAATGAGTGATTTCTTCTTAGCATCCGCAGTCTTGGAATCCAGCAAGTCATGATGTTCTCTGCCTCACTTCAGGGCCTGTTTGTTTCTAAGGTGCCTGAACGGCTCAAGAGGCCCTTCTGTTTGTATACCTTAAGTTATGGCAACTGTCTGGGTCAAAATGTATACTTGCTCATATTGATACATAGGGAAACAATCAGATCATTGGTCTCTGCTGGGATAGAAAGAGTAATACAAAAGACACCCTGTCCTTGAAAAGTACACAATGTGACAGAGGTGTAAAACCTAGAAATACAGTGGTGGTAAGAAACTTGATATGAGAGAGGTAGGAGGCAGAAAAGAGACACAAGGAAGGGCATGAAGTCTTAATAAAAGGGGGAGTCTTAAATTTAGTACTGACCATGTGTAAAGAGGTTGAGATGCGTGGTATGTCCTGACGAGGTAGCAAGGTTCCCTGTAACAAGAGCACAGGTAGCCTAATAAGAATAGGAGTGTGGTGATGGGAAGCTCAAGAAGAAAGTAGAGGCTAAGTCAGAAGGGTTTTAAACACAGGCTAAAGAATTTGCACTCTGTCTCAAGGACAGTGAGGAACTATGAGGGGGAGCAAATGTTCCTTGTAATAATAAATCCTTATAGCTTCAGGCTGGCCTTGTAGGTGGCAACTGACCTCTCTGACTAGAAGTCAGGTTAACTCTTGCTTTTCTGGCTAGTTGACCTTCCTTCAGCGTGCAGAGATCTGTGTTAACCAAGAGCACCAGGAAGAAAACTACTTCTAAGACAAGTGAATAGTAGTGTGAATGTCATGGAAATGGCTCAGAACACTAGCCACTGTGCTCCAAATACCTCACAAAAATTGCTGGAGTTTCAAGAGCCTATAGGGGTCAGGTTTAAAGTCATCAAATATGTTAATTACCTCCCATGGGCAAAAATTTAAGCTTTAAATGACAGCTCTTCTCTTGACATTCCAGAAATTTGACTTTTCAGCCTCTGCATACATGCCTTGAGATAACCAGGGTAGCATTCCAATTGCAATAAAGTGGTCCTATCATCCCCAAATTGTCTCTGTGTAACTTCTTTTTAAAATTCTATTTCCATCTTCTGGGTCCATCGTTTATGTACTTGCTATTTTAGCCATTACACAGGCCTTGGCTAAATAGTGGCAGAATGACGCCCCAATTCATGAGTCTTCTCTTCTTCACACTAGCCCCTCCATTTCCACACCCCTGGGTCATTCTGCATTTCTTCAATTCTATATTTTCAAACTCCTTACCATCGCTTGTTCTTCTTTGCATGTAATAGAACATGTTAATTTTTTTTTTTCTTAAAAGTTCTAGAATTGAATGTCAAACTCTACTGGAAATCTAAGAATTCCACAGTGAGATGGGGCCGTGACACCTTTTGTTCTGATATTAGATCTCTAAAAACACAGTTAGAATATATATCATCTTCTTTTGGTAGCTGGGCCTCTTTGTAGTAGATTTTTGTTGTTCTTTAAATAAAGCCATTTTATTTCTCTCATATTCCTTTTTAAAGGAATTCATTTTCAAATAATTTTAGGTTTATTGAAAAGTTGAAAATGTAAAGAGTTCCCATATACCCTTCACCTCTAATATTAATATTTCACACAAGTATGGAGGATTTGTGGGAAGTGAGAAATCAACACTGGTACTTTATTTATTAAATGAAATACAGAACTCTATTCAGATTTCAACTGGTTTCCATTAACGCCCTGTTTTTATTGTTGTTCCAAGATTCGATCCAGAGCATCATATTAGCTGATAGCAGATTTTAACAGTATATTAGTGAGCATTTTCACTTAAGCCAATAATTTCAGTTCGCTGGTTTTAGTGCTTGTAGGAGATCTCTGATCATTTTGATTTTTAAATTCTCTTATGTACAATGTATTAGTGACCTTATTCATAAATTTTAAGGTCACAATTACTTTTTTCAAGCTTTAAGTGAAGGATACAAGTGTTTAATCAGACAAGAGCCATGGCTAAGGAAAGAGATCCTGGATATTACCAGAGACTTCACCCTAGACTGGTATTTTAGATCAGTTTTAATCCCTAGGTGCTCTTATGCTGCTAACCTCAGTAGTATATGTCACGTAAGTGTATTAAGATTTGCCTGTCTCAAAATCAATCCAATTAAATTTAATTTAGATAAATTTATTTTAATATATCCTATAAATCATGTATTGATTTATAAATACACAAGATAAAATCCTGCTTCCTTCATTCTCTATCTTGTCCATAAGAATTATATACGATCTTTTCTCTTGTGCATATTCTAATTCCATGATGCATGAGAGAGAGCCTAGTGGCAAAGAGAAAACATTTTTAATGGTGTGCTTGTTGGGGAAGGTTGGGCGGGTAGGACTCCACAAGGAGGACCCGGAGCGATAGGAATCCACACTAGCTTTCCACCCCACCTCAGGAGACTGAGAAAACTCTGCCTTCCCTATCAGGGAGACAGGGTAGCGGGATAGCCATTTTCTGAAGTCACAGTGAAAACAGTGAGGTGGCAGAGAGAAATGTCTGAGATTTTCAAAATCTTAACAAAGCCAAGAATATGCGCCAGACTGAATAAGGGAAACAAAAAAAAGAAAACTGAATCATGAAGCCGAAGTAATTGAGGGGAGAACCAAGCCACACATAAGGAGAGGAGCTAAGTGCCAGTTGAAGAGTTTCAGACGGGCTGGGTTTTGTGTGCACTTGTGTATAATAGTCAGGATCTCAGTATGTAGAGGTGGACTAGTGACCTCGTGGGCAGGAAAGTCTAGGAGCGGAAGGCAGTACCACAGGCTGGGTGGGCCAGCCAGCTCCGACTGACATAACTTAGAATAAGCCAGTGCCTTCTGTTTTTTCCATTCCTTCTTTCCCTTTGAAGCAAAACATAATGGAGTTGCAGCTGGCCACATGACCAAGAAAATGGATGAAAAATAATTATATCCTTTTGGCTGAGTTTTAAGTTGAGTAATTTTTGGACATGAATAATTTAAATTATGAATCCCTAATCTATTTCTCCGAAGCAGTCCATAGACCCAGATCTGTACCAAGCCTTGTCCTGATCAGGCACTGTAAATTAAATGAGCTTAGTGGTTGTTAAATCCCTTCCAGCAGGTCACCATTCTCTTGGCATAACTTTTGGCTATTCTCTCCAGAAAGAGCCCAGATTACTGAAGGCAGATATGTCCTCTCAGCAGGTAGCTGATAGGCTTCCAGCTTACTGTGCGAAAGCAAATACCCCATCTATGTCAAACCTCAGCCCTGGTTCACTGGTTGAACAAGGACTTGGTAACAAGGATTCTGGGCATTGTGACTCTGCGTCCTCCTCATGCTGAAAGAAAAAAAGCAAGGAAGGAGGGAAGAAAAGAGAGAGAGAGAGAGAGAGACAGACAGACAGACAGACAGACAGAGAGAAGGAGGCACGTGTCTCATTTACCTGAAGCAGACAAAACCCAGTCTAACCGCCGCACAGCCGCTGCACTCTGGGGTTTCCTAGCTGATGCCACGTATCACCACCACTCCACTCTTCTCTTCTAGAAATGGTTTTTTAAACTCTTCCTTTTCTGGACACTCCTCACATACTGTCACTACATATGGCCAAGGCTACGGCTCAGTATCCTTAGACTATCTCTCTTCCTTATCTCTGCTCTCACAACTTCAGCTCAAACCGTTGACCTGTTTCAAGAGATCACAACAGCGTCTTTAGCCAGTGGTACAAGATATGAACAGATTCCCAGGCTCTCTATCAGCCACCTCTGCGTTTTGTAGCTATCAGAAAGTCCTACTCTTGATGCTAACCGTGAGCCTCTGTCACAAGCTCACCACGTGTCCTTTTCCGTCTTTACTGGGCCCAACCAAAGACAAAGTAAGCGCTGGACACTACTGTAACGGAAAATGCTCCACCGGTCAGTATACTTCAGTTGCCCAGGTGACAGTTGCTGTTGCAATTCTGGTTGCTTTTGTCTCTCAGAAATGGCTGGTCACAGTGATACATAGCTGGTCGTGCATATTGTAACAACAACCAAAGACAGCCAAGTACTCTACCTCTGCACCTCCCCTTTGCAACCCCATAAAAACCTGCCTCCCCTGGACCTTTCAGCCCTGACATTTTGAGGAACTATTTGATTCCTAGTCAGTGACCGTCTGACATTAAATAAATACGTTTCCAAATCCAGGGTGTCATTATGGTGTTTCTGCTTGCTATTGCACTGCCTGTGGCAGTTGGGCTAGAGTTTCAACATGATCAGTTTTATGATCCACTCCGGTGATTTTTGAGGAACACTTTCTTTTGTGAAACACTTTCTGCTGTGGAACACTTTCTCCTGTGAAAAACTTTCTGCTGTGAAACACTTTCTGCTGTGGAACACTTTTCATGGAGGTGTGGCCTTTGGGTATAGTATGTCTAATACCTCATCCTTTCCTCTCTGGCGCTGTTTCCCCTCTTCTGCTTCCTGGCCACAATGAACTAAGTAGCTTTGCTCTGGCATTCCTTTCTGCCATGTTGTCTCTACCTTGGGGACAGCTGACCATTTACTGAGTTTTCTGAGACCTTAATCTAAATTAATCTTCTCCTTCTGTAAGGTGTGAGTGTCAGGTGTTGTACCTCAGCAATAGGAAATTGACTAATAGGTACTTTAGTTAGTTGGCAGATTGCCACTTTGAAACCATTTTCCCTCCCTTAGCATATAAAAGACCAGGAAGGAAGGAAGGAGAGATGGAAGAGAGAGAGAGAGAGGGAGAGAGAGAGAGAGAGGAAGGAAGGAGAGATGGAAGAGAGAGAGAGAGAGGGAGGGAGGGAGGGGGAGAGAGAGAGAGAGAGGGAGAGAGAGAGAGAAAGGGAAGGAGAAAGAGAACTTTGCACTTATTTTACCAGTCCTTCAATCCCTTGACAACCACTTGCTGCTGTCTTCTGGGATGCTCTTCTCCATTGCGGAGGAAGTTGGCCTGTAATTATCTTTGTCATTCCATTGCTGCCACCATATTGTCTGATTTCAGCATCTATGGAAATGCCCCATTGGACGCCTTCTCAGAGGTTTAAAATAAATGGCAAAGTTTTAAACTGTAAAATCCTGGATAGTCTAACTTTTCTAGGCTTCTTCGACTTCTTTTTTATTCACCCCTCTTTACTTGTCGTCTGTGCTTCACCTACTGTCCTTTTCATAGTTCTTTCTGTAAGTCACGGATTTTCTCCCTAACTTGTGTACACAGAGGCCAACCTACCCAAACTATTCTTTCTCTGTTGTTTTTTGTTAAACTTCTTCTTATTCTCCTTTCAGGTTTCAGTTTAAACATCCTTTCCTCATGGAATTCTTCCTCCTGTACTCTTCCCCAGACTAGTTCAAGAACTTCTGTTGCAGCCTTTTCTAATATATTCTGTTTCTTCTTTACAATACTTACACTGTTCTGATAACTCATTCAATATCTACTTCTTCAAGAAATTTTTAAACTCTATGAGGACAAAGAACATACCTGTCTTATATACTGCTCTATCCATGAGGCTAGTATACTTTCAGGCTCATGGGCATTTCTCAAAATAGTTAAAGCTTTGTCTCTAGACTGTCTTCACACGGTGTAACTTCTACACCACTGCCAGCAATCTGTATGTCTTTCCTTGAAAAATATCTATGTGGATTCTTCACTCATTCTTATATTACTTTGTATTTGTCTTTTTAGTATTGAGTTGTATGAATTCTTCATATAGTCTGAATACAAGTGTTATGACAGCCAGCTGTCCATTTTTGTAATGAATAACCCGAGATAAAAAACTTTAAAAGAGGGAAGTGTATTTTAACTCATAGTTTCCGATGTTTCAATCCTTGGCTTGCTGGGTCTCCTGCTTTTATGCCTGTGTCAAGGCCAAACACCACATCAGAGAGAACATGTCAGAGCAAAGCCACTCTTCTCATGAGTGCTAGGAAGAAAAGAAAGAGCTAGAAAGGATCTGAAGTCCCAATATCTCCACCAAAGACATGTTCCCAATAACCTAACCATCTAAGAATAGTCTTGGCTATAACAGGTCCCTTATATTTCCATATAAATTTTATGAGCGCCTTGTCAATTTGTAAAAAACGCTGAGATTTTAATAGTGTTCACCCAATCTATAGATCAAGTTGGAAAGTATTGCAGTATTAATAGTTGTCTTTCTGGTACATGAATGTGGCCTGTTTCTCCATTTATTTATTCTTTAGTGCCTTCCCACACTGTCCTGTATATTTCAGCATATGTATCTTATACTTATTTTGTGGAATTGATTATTATATAATTTATTATTGAATCTATTATAATTGACATTCATTGGTCAGTTATATTTTTGACTGAAATATAAATAGAGGTTTGTGTTTTTATCTTACATTATGAAACCTTACTATACTCATTTATCATAGTTAGCTTTTCATCACTGTGCCGGAATATTGGGGAAAACTGATTTAAAAGGAAAAGTTTGTTTCAGTTCATCTCTTCCATCCATAGTCATTCATTCCATTGTTTCTGGGCCTGTGATAAGGCAGAATATCATAGTGTGACCCTATCATGGAGCAAAGCTGCTCACCTTTGGCCAAGAAGCAAAGCAAAAGGGAGGATATGCCCCTCAGTGACTTATCTCCTCCCTAGAGTGAACATTTTAGATAAAATATTTTAGCAACTGTGGATATCAATTCCCTTTCTTGATCAAGGATTGTTTTCATTCTTTTTTTTTTGAAACTACTAATTCAGGAATGCTTCCCCCATGGTATGAAGCTTTGGTGTTACTCCTCAGAAGAACCTGCGTGGACACATGCAGGGTATCCGTAGTACCTGATTTACCTCTATTGCTATCTCACCTAGCTATTACCCTGAACTAATTGCTAGGTGATTAGCCAAAATTCTTTTTCTTTTCTTTTTGGCATCAGAAATTGAACTCAGTACCTCGTGCTTGCCGGGCAGGCACTGTGCTGCTGAGCTGTATCCATGACCCTCTAAACTCTTTTTGGGGAGAAGGAATTTAGTTCCACAATATGATTCTCCCTCTGCCCGGCTCTTTATCCTGACCTTTCAACTGGTCTGTTGTTGTTCTTATTGCTGTAAATGCTATGGAACTACCAACCTCCTCTTAATTGCTTGCCTCCAAAATCACTGCTCTTTTGATGTTACTCTTTGGTATGAACTTCTTTACGGTCTGTTCCAAAGAAAGTCAGTCTCCTCCTTGTGTCGTGCTGTAGACCTATTTGTTCTCTTTCTTTCCCTTCCTCTGCCCCCAAGCAGAACCGCTGTGCCATACATGCCTTTGGTCTGGTAGCAGGGATGGACTCAGTGTATCACTCCTCACTCTGTAAGTTAAGCTTTGGACAGACAGTAGCTCATGGTCTTCTTGCTTTGCCCATCTTGACCTGACACTGCTGTCCTACAATGGAGCCAGTGTGAAGTCGTTCTGGAGTTCTGTATTCTTGGACTGTCATGCCTAAAGTAGAGCTTCCATCCTATGAGTAAGGTTTGGGTGGGGGTGGGGTGGGAGAATTGTCCTCTCAGTAGCGTCTATGCAAAATAGTTTCTCTAATATTGATCATGGAGAATGAGAGGTGCTAGTGGCCTCCCCATCCCAAAGTGAAGTTGTAGTCTACAATGAGGAGTACACAAAGAGGGTGCCCTTCTCTTCATGGCATGCTCTTGGAATACAGCTTCCATCCCATTGTGCTGGAGGGTAACAATTTGAACACGTTGCGGTTCAAGTGCTATAGATTACCATGATTTTGAGGAATTTTTCAATCAATGTGTTTCCATTTGCTTTAGATCATTGGAACAATTTCCAGGTATATCGCATGCTTTTGTAACATAATATTTAACAGTATATGTTGTTTTGTTATTATTCTCTACTCCTTACACCATCGTTCTAGAAGTCATTCTGCTGTCAGAAGACACTTTTTAAACATAGATTTTCATGGACTCTATTTACTTAAGTCTTCTGTTGGTCCCTTATTACAAACACAATATAATCCAATCAATTTTATTAGAGTGAAATAATTCCCCTTCTCTCTATTGAGATATGGATATAAAGTCATTATGTTTCACTATACATTCTGATAGAACAGAGATAGTGCAAGGTGAGGGTTAGTGGCTGTTCGTTGACTAACTACATCAGTAAATGACAGAATTAGAAGAAATTTGGCCTGGTTAAAATGCCTCTAATTTATTACTAGTATCTCTTAGGTATAAATGAATCCATCAGCAACTTATCTTCCCTTCTTTGCACTACTAATATTTCCTGCTCTCTTTTATGATTCTGGTGTATAGACTAAACTTCTTATTCTAAATTAATTGTTTGTTGAGCTCAGGAACTGTGCCTAATTTTGCCTTTGAGTTCTTCTCAGGGCCTGACAGTGGGGAAGCTCAAAACATTTAATTTTATAGCCATTTTCTAAATGTCTTGAGGGGAGGACTGGGGATATAGCTCAGTGGCACAAGCACCTGCCTGGAAAGTACAAGGTCCTGAGTTTGATTCCTGGTACAAAAAAAAAAAAGGCAACTAAATGTCTTGAGGAAACAAACAACACCTGAGACAGCTCTGTTCTTTGTTTCTATGGACATGGGTTCTGACTATCTACGGGAGTAAGTGTTGAGGTAGTGCAGTGTAATCCAGAGTCCAATTTTCATGCAAGCTACTTCTGTTGATCCTGTCTTTCCAGGAATCACACACAAGCACACACATGTACACAGACAACCCCACCTCAACCTAGATCATATATACATATCTCCATAGTACATAGATGCAGTAGATACATAAAACCATCAAATATACACATATGTATGTGTATCCATATGTACATGTGTATATAAGAATATATGTGTGTATATATACACATGTACAAAAATCTTTACATTGTACATTTGAAATGTAAAACTCATATCACATGTAAAATATGTTTCAATAAAGTTAAAAAAATCTCTCATTCCCTGAGCAAGAATTAAATATGAAACTCTTAATGAGATTTTATTAATCAGTCTAGAAATTACAGAAAACCAAGTTGAATATCACAATGATAAATCCAGGAATTCAAAGACCCACTTTTTCATTAAATACTTTTATACTATGAATACAATGACAGATTGTATTTTTGTTATTGCAGTGTATCTACAATGAAGGCAGATGGTTGTTAGAGCCATGATTCCTCCGTGGGTTCTTTGGCTATAGTTGTACTTCATCATTTCTTCTGAAGCCACATTTCTATTTTGTTGAACAAGAAATATATAACATAATATAACAAGGTCATTTCTTTTATACAAGTGGCAGAATGGCAAAGTTCAGAATAATTATAAGATCTTCTAGTTCTAGACTTTTAAAACTGCATTCGCTCTATTCCCAAAGAAGAGTCTGAGTTCTGAACAATACCTTAGAGGGAGGAAGTGGAGAAAGAACTGAGAGTTCAGGGATCTGGTCTATTGTGTCCTCTCCCACACACCCACAGCAGTGGGCCCTGCTTACTGGTTGCCCCATTTAATTAGTTTGAATGAGGACTTAGCTACTAACAATGTTTGCAAATATATATCTTTTTCGACAGTTGGAGATAGTGAGGTCCAGCGAGTGGATTGAGGTGACTTTCCTTAGTCTCCCAGTGAGTTAGTGGGACAGATTTGGCTGGAAGCCCAGCTGCTGAAAAGCCATTTGCAAAATTTTCTTATTTACGTATCCGGTTTTTATGCAAATATTAACTGAGCACCTATAAGGCAGTAAGGAGGAAATTAGATTCTTGGTGCTAGTGCAACCACTGTGGAAATCAGTGTGGAGCTTCCTCACAAACTAGGATTAGAGAGCCCTTTGACTCAGCTAGTGCCCTTCTGAGTCTATTCCTGGAAGAATCAAAAGCATCATACAACAGCAATATATGCTCACCTGTGTTAATGGTGACACAATTTTTAATAGTTAAATCTTGGAAGCAACCACAGTGGTCATCAATCATTGAATGGATAAAAAACATGTGGATTTTTAAAATATATAACAGAATATTACTCAGCCATAGAGAACGATAGAATTGAGACATTTATAGCTAAATTGATGGATCTTGAGACCATAATAATAAGTGAAATAAATTGGACATACATGTATAAATATATTATCTCTTTGGTGTGAGAAACTGCAAATAAAATAGTAACCAAAATGTACAATAGATATTGCAAAATAGGAAGAAACTGTTCAAAAGGGAAAGGGAACTGGGGATGGGGGAGGGGAAGGGAAAAGACGGAAGGGAAAGAAAAGATGAGAAAAGGTTAAAACGAAAACAGAGCTGTGTGGATGGGGAGGGAAAGGGGATTTGAAGAAAGGGGATGGAAATGGAAAAAAGGAGGAAATTAGATTTGTGAGTCAATATAGGGTAGCCTACGTAGGTTAGAACCTCAACTTTATTGCTATGTAACTTTGTGCCAGTTACTGACCTCTCTGTGCCTTGTGTACTGGCCCCAGCCTTCCCCAATAAATATTCAGACAAAACCCTTCAAAATTTTGAAGAAGAATCATCAGGGGTGGAGCCATATTGGCACTTGAATTTCATCTCTGCAATTTGTATATCAAATAATCTTCCAGTCTTCATTTTCAAACTGGATATAATGATTTAGCTTCAGGCTTTCTATAATGACAAGAGGCTTTTAGTAGATATTAAATAATAGATATGAACGTCTCATGAATGGTTTCTCATGCTTGGTTATAATACGTTTATAATATTGTATCTCCCTTGTCGAACGCAAAGCTCTCCGAAGACATACAATTTGTCATATAAAAATGAAAACAGATCACATTTATGGAGTGCTTCTTACATGCCAAGCACTATCTTAGGGTTTTACTCTCTCATTTAATAATTGAACAAACATGGAACTGGCAGCATTATTCAGGTTTTGCAGATGAAGAAACTGAGGAACAAGCAGTTACACAATTTGTTCTACATTTCACTACTAATACACGGCAACACCCACATGAAAGAAACCAAGAGTTAGGTGATTGGTAGGGACCAAGAAAGGAAGTGTAGGGAAATGCGATTTTCTCTGAAGAATCAGAAAAATATAAATATATATATATATATATATATAGGGAAGATAATATTTGAACTCCGGAGAACATAATGTATGAGTAGGTAGTATTTAGGGGTGAGTAGAGGGATTCAGACTGAAAAGATTTCTAGAAGGTTAAATGATCCTTCCTGTCATATGAGAGAATGGCTTAAGGGTACGGAGGGAGAAGTTACAAGTCATGGAAAAAAGTCCTGGGTCTCTTGAGGGAAATAGTCTGGGGGTGGCAGGGGCTAGTGCTGGGTACAAGAATGAGTCCCAAATGCTGTTGCTTAGGGTTCCCTTGAGGATTATACATCCACTGAGAAAGTGACTGCAAAGGAGCAAAAACAGTGCCCTGTAGTCAAACTCATTCACCAGCTGGTTCTGACATCACCCACTGGCAACTGCTAAAAAATAAAAATATTACAAAAACAGGAATCAGAAACTCGGAGAAGGGAGAATAGGAGATGTGACTTTTTAAAAACTCAGGAAAAAGAAAAGAGAATCAGCTGTCCATATTTTCTCTAAATTTTCTAACAGAAAGTCCCACTTCTAAGAGGATAAACAATAAATTGATAACTAAACATTTTCCTAGAATCCTATTAGCATTCTGTCTTAGTATTAAAAAAACCCCAGCTTACTAGCTACAACTTTTGGCCTTTTTGTATTTATTTGATTTATATGAGATCTCACAAAGGTCAAATGTTTAATACTTTTATTATTCATACATGTTTGCAGTCCATACTGCCTCCCTCCATCATGGGGAGTTGGTATGTGCACTTAACACATTCTAATTCTTTTTATGTGCCCCCACTTCCTCCCTCCATTTCTCAGTCTGCTTCCCATCTGCAAAAGAGTTGTCTCTGTGTTTTCTGTTCTCTCTCTTTCATTTTGCTCTTTACTTTTGCTTCGAGTCTCTCATATAAGAGAAATCAGTCAAGAATGGTAAATTTTAAAGCTATTTGTAAACATGATTTGGGCCTCAGCATTAACTCAGATTCTGCAGTCTTATTTTCAACAAATTTGCTTCAAGTTGCTTTTGGTAACTGTGCCTCTGCTCCCACCTTTTACTGATTCCACTTTCTCTCTTTGGCAAAAAAAGCCTCCCCCGAACCACCTAAAAACAAGAGTTCCCATGTTCATGTATGTACAAGGGCTAAACTATAAAGTTCTTAGAAAAAAATAGAGGACTAAATGTTTGTAATCTTAAACTAGGCAGTGTTTTCTTAAATCTGATACCAAAAGCACTAAGTTGCACAAAATTAATTGTACTTCAACAAAACTAGAGGTATTTATGTTGCAAAGGATACCATCAATAAGTGAAAAGCCAAGCTACAGAGTGGGTGAGAATATTTTTAAAAATCGTATATCTGAAAAGGTATTCCCATCAAGAACATAGAAAAAACTCTAGAAACAATAAAAAGCACACAATGTAAGAACAGGCAAAGTACTGTATCTAAAGAACATTTCTCCAGAGAAGATACACACCTGCATGTAACATAAGCACATAAAAGATTATCAGCATCATAAGCCATCTGGGAAATGCAAGCCAGAGTGAAATGTCATAGCCCACTCACCAGGATGGATATAATAAAAATGAGAATTAAACTGCAAACAACTTGTAATCACACACACTGCTGGTGGGGATGCAGAATGACATACTTACTGTATAAAACAACTGGAAGTTCCTTAAAATGTTAGGCACAAAATTTCTGTATGAACTAGAAATTCCACTCCAATGTTTAGATCCAGTAAACCTGAAAACAAAAATGTGTATATGAATGTTCATAGCAGAATGATTCATTATTACAAAAACTGAAAACAGCCTAATGTTCATCAACTAATGAATGGATAAGTACTATATTTCCATATTATTAAATTTTATTCTGTTATAAAGAGGAATGACATAGAGATGTGTGTTATAACATGAATTCTGCAGTTATACTGAGTTTAAAAAAGTCACCAAAGACCTCATATTACATGATTCCATATCTATTGCCCCAAACAGGAGACTTTAGATATGAAATGGTTGTCTAAGGCTGAGAGGTGAGGGAGAGAATGGGAAGGGACTGCTTAATAAGATTTCTTTTTGAACTAAAGAAAATGTTCTAAATTGTTGTTATGCTTGTAAAACCCTATAAATATGCTAAAATTATTGTTATATACTATAAATGTGCAAATTCTATGGTATGTGAATTATTTCTCAAAAAAGCATGTTAGTAAAAATGTGCATTTACCTTGTACTTTACCAAGTACAGTAAATCCTTGGTTTGTGAGCATAACTCTTTCTGAAAATTTGCTTACAACCGAAAGCATTTGCATAGCAAAGCAAATTACCCCTAAGAAGTAATGGAAACTCAGATGATTCATTCCACAACACAAAAGTATTCATATAAATTTGAGTACAATGCTGCAATATAATGCAAAATAATAAAGTTCAAAGTATAAAGAAAAATAAATAAATTAACCTGCATTAACTTTTGAAAACCTTCATGGCTGATGTGTGAGAGACAAGAGAGGGAGAGTTATTGTCTAGGATGACTTCCATTACAAACAACAGAATCCCTGCTACCTTTTGAGTCAATGGAATCTTTTTCTTTTTGTGCAATTTTAACAGGGAACCTATCCAGTGACACTTACTGTTGCCTCCTTTTGAGGATTTTGTAGAGATGTAACATTGCGTTGTCATTAAACATTCATCGCTCACATTGCTACAGCCTTATTCAGTGGTGAATTTTCTATAAAATTTGTACTTGTTCCAACATAACTCCCTATTCTCATTTGAAGTGAAGGATTCCTCCACCATTTGCTCCTTCTCCTTTGCACGTGAGACAATGAGCTCTTGCTGCTGGGAGTAAATCACCCACAGTCCTGGGTGCGGGGTGGGGGAGAACCATTGGCTCATTTGTGATCATGTAATGTGCGATGTTCATTTGGAATCATGTACAACTCATATTGAAAGACATCACTAATTTATCAAGTTAAAATGTATTAGAAATGTTTGCCTGTCTTTCAGAACACTCACAGACTAAGTTACTTATAATCCAAGGTTTTACTGTACTTTGGTATTCATTTCCCATGTAGTGCTTGTGATGACCATGTACAATACAATGGCTTACAATTTTTATGGTCAGTGTGCACATGAAAAAACTAACACATTGATAAGACCATGCCTACACAGAATTCACACCAGGTCACACTACTATCCAGAATGGAAGATTTCAAATAAATCATTCTTTTTAATGTGCTTTCTAGTTCTATATTTTATTCAGTTGTTCAATAAATATTAAATACTACAATGTACCAGTCACTGACCAAGGTGCCAGGAATATAGCAGTGAAAACAAATAAATAAATATGCAAGTTTTAAAAATCTCTGTCTTTTTGGAACTTACCTACTAGTGAGGACACACATGGAATAAACAGAGAAAAATAAAGTAGGAAAGAAAGACATAAGACTTATAGCATTAGCTAGCACAGTGAAGAAAGGCCTCCTTTTGAATGTAACAAGTAAAATCCAAAGCAGATAGAGAACAATCTGGAAGTGTTCGAGGAACATGCCAGTACTCTAAATAACGAGCATGCCTGTCAAGTTCCAGAACAGCTGTAGAGCTAGTGTGGCTAGAGTGAAGGATATTAGTAGTAACAGACCTGACCAGATCATATACAGTAGTGTATGTTTTGTCAAAAACAATTGAAAAATTTCAAATGATACACATTTTTCTAATCTCTAAAACAAATCACATTGACGCACTGATCTGAAAGGCTAGGGATTATGATAAAGGCAGATAGATACATAATGTATGATTATAACTTCTAAACTGAATTTATATCAAAATGGATTTCCCAAGCACTAACTTTTCTTCGTCTTCTGGGTTGATCCTATATTTTGGTCACCCCCAGGTAGCTTACCTGTTGCTTGCAGTTGGTATTTCTATTTCAAAGTGAAAGGTACAACTGCCTTCTGCTTTAGCAAGAGGGAAGCTGAAATTGGTTTTTTCTCAGACTTCTTTTGTATTAAACCTATGAATAACAAAGATACCCATGAAAAACTTCTTGAAGATTGATTTGACTGGCAGCAGTGCCAGGGTTGATAAAAAGGAATTTTAGATATCAGTGAACTCTGAGCTCTGCCATTTATATGCAGGATGACTATGGACAAAAGTTATGTGATAACTTGTATGACAGTGGGCCAATTACCTGGGGCTGACCTAGCATAGACTAGGACTTATCATCTCTTAAAACAGGGTACTAGGACCAAGTTTACAGTGTTGCTGAGGAATGTAATTAGAATTATCTAATCGTGTAAGTGTTCGTGTAACTGTGCGTGTTCATCACGGTATGTCAGCTTGACTGGAGTAGGAAATGCCTAGCAGATTGGTAAAGCACAATTCTGAGTGTGTCTGTGAGGAGTTTCTCCAGGTAATTGGCTTATAGGCCCGCAAACTCAGTCGCTAAGACCCACCTCAGTTGTGCGTGGCAACAACCGGTAGGTTTGTAGCCTGGGTGAAATAAAAGGAAAAAGAAACTGAGACTGATGCCCTTTTGAAGAGCCCCAGTCTGCGTTGGGCCATTACGCTTTTTGCTGCGCTGTTTATTGACATCAGTCTCCAGTTTCTCTGACAGAGATGCACAGCAGCAACTCTTCAGTGAGCTGCCGGGCTTTCAATTCTAGACTGTCGCTGCCCTTCGATCCTCCCTGTTCTGCAGCTTCTAACTTCTTATGCTAAACAGCTACTTGGTCCTCTAGCTCTGTGGTGTGCAGGCAGCCACTGTGGACTCTCACACCTCTGGTCCTGTGAGCTACCTGATAAATCTTCTTGCACAATTATATGTATATTTTCTATCGATTCCGTTCCTCTAGAGAGTCAACACAGATAGTGCTTTGCCATATAAAGAGTAGTTTACAAATAATGGTTACCGTGGCTCTTCTTCATAAAGCACATATTTGAAATTTTAAAATCGTAGCACATGGGACTTAAAAGATACTGAAGTGACCATTTTGCCCAAGCTACTCTTATTCTAGTTTGGAAAACTGAAATGTAGAAGGCAAAGGACTCACCCGAGTTCACATAAATGGAGAGTAACAGACCCAGAATGAGGTGGTAGAACTCGTCCCTTCTAACTCTTCTAACTCATATTTTATGAGCTTACCACATTAGTTCCTGGCTCAGGCCAGACCTTTGGACCACAGTCTTGGATTCTGAGGTCTAAGTCCTGTCTTGATTTCATGGGGCCTCTAGGCTTCCAGCCAGAACCTATCAGTAATGTATCTCTCTGTTCTCAATGTGCCCAGTTCCTAAATTAAGAAAAAGGATGATCAAATAAATCCCTTTTTCCTCTTATAGACACAGTTTTATGGTCAACTTAGGTTCTGCAGTGTAGTGGAGTAACTCCTTTACTATGCTTTTATCATGAGGTCAATAATATGCCTTAGTGGAAAAATCAGGACTTTAAAAAAGGGCTTGACTTTCACATCTGCTTGTGCTGTGTTTTCACCATGGATTTCTGGACAGACTCACTAACCTCTCTGATTCTCAGTTTCTACATTCGCATTTTGGAATTATTCATACTTATTAGGGAAATTAAATGAATGGCTAGTAGTACCGTAGTGCTGGTACAAAGTAAGTACTCCACAATGCATATGCGATTGGGAGCATACACTTTACAAATACCTATCTTTCAAAATGACATTGACATACACTTGAATGAACTAATTTTCTCACCTGGACTCACTCATTTTGCCAAGAAAAGTAGACTCATGTGTTGTTAGGAACTAAGGTTTTAGAGAGGCTCAGAGAAGCAGTGTATAACTTACCAAGGCCTGAGCACCAACTCCTCACTACTGTTATTGCTGGGTAAACCTATGGTAGGAAGTCCTAAATGTGAGGCTCCTATCAGCCAAGAAGAACCTCAAGAGGAATGTCTGGACTTTATTCCTCTTTGTGGCTATAAAGAGGTGTGGTTGCTTTCAAAAATGCTTGTAAAAATGTTAATTTATATCACTCTTAAAAAGATATATTTCTAAGATTGTTTCCTTACTTGCTTTCCTAAAGAGACATATTATTTCAGAAAGTGGAATAAAAGATACCATCCTTTTCCCTATAGCACCTTGCATTGAATTAATTTATTAAAAGCTAGACTCTTCTTTTCCAAAGTATTTACCTTCATCCCAGATATCACTTGATTTATCTAGATTATTTAACATATCATGGCATCTAAAGACAAATATTTTGTCCACAAGAGAATAGAGCTTTCCAGGATCTTTCCTACATTAACATGCCTTGCAACATTTGAATCAGCCTCTTCTTTTTCATTCAAAAATACTCATAGTATTTAAGCTTCCTACTTTATCCAACTAGGTCAGCAGACTATTACCCAATCTTGGTACGTTTGTCCAAACTGTACTTTTGCAGGGGTGCAGGGGAGACCTGTGGCTGGGCGTTCCCTCTGCCCACCCCCATGACTATACTGCTGACTGCTGGAGTCACTGAAGTCTAGACGAGAAAGAACTTGAAAGATCAGGGTTTTTTTTTTTAACACCTCTTGTTTTGTTTTCCAGTTGAGAAACATAAAGATTAAAGACAGAAGGGCATAAGCACTAGGAGGATGACTAGGCTTTCTGACTGGGAGTCTCATGCTCTTTGTGTTGCAGCACGGAGAAGGAGCCATTTTAGTCACGTTTTTCTGCTATTTTCTTCCATATGCTATGCCTTAGTCAGTTGGTGCTCCTATGATAAAGTACTTTTCCTAGGCGGCTTATAAATAACAAAACTATAGTTCTTCAGGCTGAGTGAAATTCTGAGACTAGGGTTCCAGCATAGCTGGGTTCTGCAGAAGGCTCTCTTCCTGGACTGACTTCCTATTATGTTTGTGCATGACAGAAGTGGAAACTCTGGTCTTTTCACCCCCTTAGAAAGACAGTAATCCTATCAGTGAAGGATTCAGTATCATGGTTTAAAATCTACTTCCAAATACCATTACAGTGGGGATTTAGGCTTCAGTGTAAAAATTAGGAGGTGAGGGGCTAGGCTCTGCTTTTATCTTATCTCATGTAATCATTTTATCTTTGCAATTAATAATAGCTTGCTGTTCTTATTCTCTTGCACACATGTCCAGGGTTCAGGTTGAGTAATTGTTTGACTCACATAGTAAGCAGCACATCCAGGATTTGCATCCAGATATGTCCGACTGCAGCATAGCTCTGTTTGCTTCTTGAATCCCTTCACCGTTTCTGTCTTGAGGATCTCTCTCTCTCTCTCTCTCTCTCTCTCTCTCTCTCTCTCTCTCTCTCTCTCTCTCTCTCTCTTCTATCTCTATCTCTATATCTCTGTCTCTATCTATCTCAGAGGATCTCGGACATTCACTGGTGTGCAGGACTTTATCTCTTTGAGTCTGTAATGTAAGGCTATATTGCTTCCAGGACTTTTTCTTTCTTTTTTTCTGGCCTGCCTCCATCTTTGTGACTATGATCCTATCCTTACTTTCCTGGGCTTCCTGTTGCTAACCTAGTTGATGCAGCTGATTCCATCTTTCCAGCTTCTTCTCCCATATATCTGTCCCATAAAAAAGGCCATGGGGCCTCCCCTATTCAGAATTATCTGTTATACTCTACTGATGTAACCTGGGGATCAAAGTAGCAGATGGAGGTAAAAACAAAGATGAGACAGGACTTCTTGAAGCTAGTTCTTGCTCTGAGGCTCTGGGGTTTTGCTCTGGGATCCTGCTCACACCTGCTTCTGGGGACCTGTTCCTCCTCGCTTATCTCTAAATTGCTGAACGTGCTCAGCAGAATGCGCTTTTCTCAGGCCCAACCTATTTCGGTCTAGTAAGCCCTCTTCCTACAGGAAGCCCCTTCTGTGCTGTCTGATGACCTGAGCAGGGTCTCAGGAAGGGTGACGGATGTGTTTCTATTTCGGAGGCCTCCCTCACTACTGCAGCCTCCTATGTCATAGTGTCACCATATGGGGGCCGAGCAGGTTCCCCAAAACCAGAGATGAGGAACCTCAACTCACTCCTTACCCCACCACACAGCAGATTATAGGTTCACTGATTTGCTTTACAGAAAAGGAATTTTCAAGACACATCAGTGAAAGACATAAAAAGGTTTTTAAGGCAGAATTTTAAAATATCAACAGTACACACTCAAAAAGAAGGTATTGTGGCTCCTAGAGAGGTATACTTTTACACGGAATAGGGCACATGTATGGCGTTTGGGAAGTGTCTTTAAAGTGGGTGATCTGGGATAAGTATTTCTACTGTCTGCCATCTTTACCCTCCTGGTAGACTATGTTAAAATGTAAACCATTCTCATTGGGTCTGAAGCTGAGAATACTTCCTCCTTAATAGTACACTTTCTTCTTTTATTTTTTAAATCAGTGTGTGTTTGCAATACACAATAGGTGCCTTTGTTTTGGAGAATTAGTACATATATATAACATAACTTGGTCGTTTTTAATTCCTCTACCCTCCTTCCCTTCCCCCTTCCTCCTCCTCCCTTCCCTTTTCCCCTTCTCCAAGAAGTCTGCCTTTTTATTTCCTACTATTCCTCCTTCAATTTACTCTTTTATTTTAGTCTTATTTTAAGTTTCTCATATAAGATAGTCCATGTAGTAGTTAACTTTCTGTGTCTACCTTATTTGATTTAGTATTACCGTCTCAATTCCATCCATTTTTCTGCATATGACATGATTTCATTCTTCTTTATAGCTGAATGTATATATGTGTGTGTATATACATGTGATATATATATATATATATATATATATATATATATATCACATGTTCTTTATCCATTTTTCTGTGGATTAATCCCATCCCAACAATGGTTCAGTCAAAAAATGGATAAATGAACTGAATAGATATTCTTCAAAGTAAGAAATACAAATGGCCAAAAAACACAAGAAAACTATTCATCATCTTTAGCCGTGAGGGAAATGGAAATCAAAATGACTCTGAGATTACATCTTACCCTAGTCAAAATCACTGTCTTCAAGAACAGAAGATGGCATCACTGTAGGGAGAAAAGGAATCTTTCTACATTGTTGGTGGGAGTGCAAACTAGTATAACCACTGTGGGAATCAGTGTGGAGATTCCTCCAAAACTAAAATAGAAATTGCATTTGACCCAGCCATATTTGTTCTGGTTTTATTTCCCAAAGACTTGAATACATCATACTATAGTGATATGTGCATACACATGTTTACAGCAGCATAATCCACAATAGTGTGTTTTTTACAAGATGAGAGTAGAAGTTTATGGAATTTGTGGACCTACAGAAAGGGTGGGTTCAATTTACAGGTGAAAGGTGAATGTGGTCCATTTACAACTGAAAAGCAGAGACTCTCAATTTACAGGTTTATTGTACTATAACACCCTTAGGAATTTTTCTTTTTTTCCGGGAAGGAGTGTGCTGGGAAAGAAAAAGTTCTGAGCAGCTTCTGTGTCCTAAAGCTAGTTTTTCTGAAAAGCACTTCTATGATTGATATCTGATGTCCCCAGAATCGTCATGTGCTCAAAGGTAGAACTTTTGGGAGGTGATTGTATTGGAGGTGCAGTATTCATCAGTATTAGACCATCAGTTAATTTAGTTGCATGTAATATTGGGGGGTTGGAGGCAGTGGCTCACTTAGAAGAATGGCGTATAAGCATCTTTCTCCCTGTGTCCTCCCTTGATTGTTCTGTGCTCTATGCCGTCATGCCATGAGCTCTTTCTCCTCTGCCCTGCTGTTCTGCCTTGGAACCAGTGGAAAACGGATGAAAACATTTACAGACTTGATTCAAAATAAAGGTTTCCTCTTTAAAGTCATAGAGGTTGGATATTGTGTCTCAACAAGGAGAAAGTAATGAAGACAAGTACTATTTTAAAATTATGATTTTCCTTGTCTGTTTTCTACCTATCTTTACTTTTTATATCCTATCTCAATAGGATTTATGCCCACTCCAGCTCTGCTCTACTCAGAAATAATCTTTCTGATTATTTCTTCCCAGAGCTGGTAAGGTCTCTCCATCCAAGCTGAGCCTCAGTCTGTTAAGGGCGGCACAGCGATGCTTCCCAACCTGGATCAGACAGTACGGCTAAGGTCACGTGTAGTCATTCACAGGCCTAAGCACTGGAAATTCTGCAATAATGTGTCTCTTTCTGAAGGCTCAAAAGTTCTATGTCCAAAGAGAAGACATATTTATTAGTATTGCTGGTAGATTAACTAAGGGTCAGCTTGTAACAGCCAGCTGAACTGAGTCAGCGTGGTTCCTGGTGTGGAAGACCCACCTGAGGAATGTAGCCAACAACATAAAAGCAAACTAGAAGGGGAGATGGTGTGCTATTGTTCTCCTGGAGAAGCTTGCCCAGCTGGTTTTCCTGATATGAACTCAGCTGTTCTCATCTTCAGAGAAGCTTTGGTTGGGTCCTCACTATCACTGAGGATGGTTGTGGTTCATTTTAGGGAGCTCTGGTCCTTACATTGAGTGTCACCTCCTGGCTCCAGTGCAAATCCCTCCTCATCCTGATGGCACAGATTTTCCAACTTCCACCACTGACCTTTGGGCCTTCTGGTGGAGATCCCTGATACAGATTTGCATGAGACATTGTCATGGGCTCTAGGCCTCCAGTTGGACTTGGGGAAGACATTGCCATGGGCTATAAGTCTCCAGCTGGACTCATGCAGGGCATTGCTGTGGGATCCAGGCCCTCAGCTTAATTCTTTGGGTCTCTAGTGTATGGACAGATTTCCCAAACAATCTTTGGAGACCTACTCTGTTACTCTGTTAATTTTAAAGACTAGGATCCTGAGATATAGATAGATTAAATAACATCTAAAATTACATAGCTAGTTCATGCTGAAGTTTAGATTTGAGATCTAAACCTTATTAATTTATGTCGAATGCTTGTGATCAAAAGGAGATAATGTTTAAAAAGCAGTTGTCATATTGCCTTGCACACAGTAGGTTCTCTTTTGGTATCTGTAACTTAACAGCATTTTTAATTTGTAACAATCTGCACAAATGAAAAGAATCGAGTACTCTTGAGACGTTTTCTCATCCCCTAGGTAGGGATCACTTTCAGCTGTGCTTTCAAGAGAAGAAAGTGAGGTTTGGTATTTACCTGATTACCTCGAGCAAGGTAGACAACTACCTTTGATGATCTTGCCTAGTGTGGATTTATTTTAGGCGGACTGAATCACTCACTTAGAATGTCCACAGTGATCACACTGATCAAGGAAATAGGTGCTAAATACAGCTTCTCGCTTGTGCTCGCTGTCAGGCTCATCTTAGAGCAGAGTCAGCTTTTCTTGAGGCGCGACCTACTTACCCAAATGTCCATTAAGAGTGAATGGGAGGAGGGAGAGGTGTTATGGTGCCTTAGATACATGCTATTCTAAAAGGCCCAGGAGTCACTTCAGGAAAGGATTTTCTCTCGCATAGCCTATAACCAGTCCATTGTCCAAGAGCCATGCTTCTCCACAACATCCCAGACAGTAGTCACCTGGGCTCCACAGAGCACTCCCGCTCCTCCCGCTTCCAGGCACTGAGAGCTCACTGCTGCTACAACAGTCTAGTCCAACCGGGGACAGTTCCACCTCTCATTCCCCTTGTGTGGAATCAGAGGTAATACACAAGTAAAGAGCCCAGGAGAGACGCAGAGAAGCTAAACTATAGGAAAGGTGTAGGGATTTTGTTGAGATGGTTTTTGTCTTCTGATTGGGATAGAGTTGTCAATATAGGGGGCTAAGCAAGGGAAGAACAAGGTCACACATAGTTTATATTAAGTGTAGTTAGGTAACTATGTGCAGGGTGCATTAGAGGTCCGAAAGCATTAGTAGGAAGCTCTCTAACAACTAGGCACTTATCATGAAGATAGAAGACTTGAGAAACTTAAGAAATATGTGGGAGTTAAATTTTCAAGAATTGTGATTCATTCAATACTGTAGGTGAGGAAAATGTAGGATCAAGCATTTTTCCTAAATTTTCAGCTTATTTGAACTGCTGAATAATAAATAGAGGCCCCAGAGTGGGGAAAAAGGGTGTCATAGAGGCTGTATTAAATTCACCTAGGATGTTTAGCACCAGAAATGTCTGGCAGATGTGCGTGTGTTTCTACGGGTGTTCAGTCTTGGCAGGAAGAACTTTCAAGCAGTCATTAGCGCTAGAAGTCAGGTAGGTCGTGACCCAGTGCTGCTTCTCCCTTCTGCCTATCCTCACTAACTAGGCTGTGGGGCTACGGGAGAAGAGATGGGAAGGGTCTCAGGCGAGGCCTGCCCGGTTTAGGTTTAGAGTGATCTTGCATCCCAAGAAAGACTTTATAGTGAGCTGACTCACTCGTGTGAAAAGGCCTGGGGCCACTTCAAGTGCGCATGCTAGTTCAAAAGGAGAAGACCCCCTCCTAGAGGAGTGCTAAGACTTTTTCTGTACTCAGTGCTCTGTCATAACTGGCTCAGAAACTGAGCACAGCTCATCTACCAGGAGCATGCAGCAATTCCTCACAGGCCAGCAGGCCGGAGTCAGTAACTTTTGTCTCTTCCTAACGTTCTACTTGGATTCTTCATCCCAGGTTTCTGCCTAGTTGGCCTGGCTTCAGTGCAAACACGTCTCCTCAGCTTGCCGTGTAGAAAAAGATAAACTGTGTGGCATTGTTAGGAGGGGATGCAATGATGAACAGAACTTCATAACAGAGCTTCTTCTAAATTCTTCTCAGACTCCTCAGTTTCTAAATCACTGTATATTTCTGGGCCCTGAAATATTGCTGGCTGAAAGGATTATTGGAGATTTCCTCAGAGTTAGTGCTCTCTCTCTGCCCCTGCTCCCTCACTGTAATTTGTTGTATATCTAGTAGTTCATTCATTTGATCTTTTAATTCATTGACTCAATATATATTGAACACATATCATGTGCCAGTTTCTACACTCGGAGGAAGCAATTGTGAGCAAAAGAACCAGGCTCTCCGTTCTGCTGGAATTTAAAGTTGAGTTTTAAGGTAGAAAGCCATAGTGAGTGACAGATGCTGGAGGAATCCATCAGGGTTCTTCTGGAAGCCGAGAGAGGTAAGGAAGGAAAGTCTGAATAGCAACTTTGCACCCATTAAATGGATGCTAGGGGCTGGAAATAATTTTCTTGCATTATCC
This sequence comes from Dinomys branickii, assembly GCA_004027595.1. Taxonomy (NCBI): domain Eukaryota; kingdom Metazoa; phylum Chordata; class Mammalia; order Rodentia; family Dinomyidae; genus Dinomys; species Dinomys branickii. The sequence goes on from PVLD010003946.1 coordinate 26,636, forward strand.
CATTTAAACTCTCAATAGCTCCATGAGTTACTACTACTAAAAATAAGGATCTGAGGTTTAAAAGATGAAGTAATTTCTTAATATTACGTAGTTACTGAGCATTGATGTAACCTAAGCCTGTTTAACACCAACCACAGTGATGTGTCCATTGTTGGGCCACTCTTCTGAAAGTTACCAAGAAACTCAAAGTTATGAGCACTGGGTTGACTGGGCCTGCTGTGTACTTAAAGAAAACTTTTACCACTTGAGATTCACGAATATGTTTTAAAAGATGCTTAGACTATCCAGTATTAAATACCCACTTTTATGCGTGAATTTTGCTGGGAGAGGATTGTTAGCTTTCAAAATATTTTCAGAGGTGGCTGTTATCAGCTATGATCAAAGACCCATTACCTTCTACCCTATTTAAACAACTTAGTTTTCTTACATGCCCACACCTATGGTGGCTATTCATCATTGAAAAAATAGTATACTATTTTGGAAAAGTCTTGGAACTATTAGGCAGAAGCTCACGGTGCCTGTTATGATTTAAATACAAAGTGAACGCCAAAGATTGATGTACTGAGGGCTTGATCCTCAGTGCAGCAGTGATGCTCACTTAGGCGGCGTGTACACTCAACGCAGCAATGTTCAGAAGTGCGGCCTAGACAGGTGGCTGGATCACAAGGGTGCTAACTTCACCCGTGGATTAACCCTGGATGTGTTTCTATCTGACTGGAGTATTAGGTACAGGAGCCCAGTCCGAGGAAGTAGGTCACTGGGGAAATGCCTTTGAGAGGTGTATCCGATCCCTAGCCAGCACTTCTGTCTCTAACTCTTCCCCCACACTGAGCTTCCTCTCTGCCGGGAAGTGAGCAACTTTCCTCGCACCATGCCATTCTGCCTTGGAGTCATTTAATCAAGGATTAAAATCTCTCAAACTGTGATCCAAAATGAGCCTTTTCTCTTTTATGTTGTGTACATAAGATATTCTATCCCCAAAATAGAAAAGTGACTAATACCAGGTATAATTTTTTAAAATGCAGTGAAACCTGATTGTGGTGGCAAATGCCTCTAATTCTAGCATTCAAGAGGCTTAGACAAGAGGGCTGCTGCAAGTTTGAGGCCGAGCCTGGGCTTCACAGTGAGTTCAAGGCCAGCCTAAATTACACAGGAACACCTGGTCTCAAAAGAAGCAAAACAAAACGAAAAAATGCAGTGAATGTTTAAACTTACAACAAAATATTTCGGTGAAAGACATATTGTTATCAATCTCCCTCAAGATGCTCTTCCTCACTTTGAACGCACATACCTCATTGTTCGCTAGAAGTCTCACAGTGCCAGATCCTGTGAATGAGGTGGATAAGCACACATCACAATTTTGATTTGACAAAAATTGCCTTAAACATTTGCTCAGCAAGGTGTGATTCAAATATAGTTTAAGATATTTAAATTAAAGAACATTGCAATTAAAAGTTGTATTATAGTAAAAGGTACATTGATATTTGAGTATCAAAATGCTCAAAATACTCTTGCTGCAAACACTTTTGTTTTTTCATCATTTTTGGCTGTGTGCTTTTATTATAATTAGATGTTTTACAAGTTTAAACAGTCATGATATCTTTCAATCACCTTGTATACAATAGCATTCATGGCCGTGCTACTAACTTGCAATGTCGACTTCCACAGGTCTCTTTCTCACTGAGCCTCACCTTCCAAGCTTCTGAGTCCATGTGTGGGCTCAAGGACAGTGCTTCTCAGTTGAGCCACAAAGCACATGTCACATGTCAAGTACTGGGTGGGCTCCGAGTGGCAGTATATAGAAGGACAGTTACTAAGACTGAGGCAGATTCTAGCAGCTAGAAAGGCAGACTCCAACTGACAGGGCCCACTGAGGGTGTATTTCTAAACACTATACATACGAATAATTCTCTCAGATCCTGAATCCTTGGATGGACAGCCTTCAAGGTCACATCCCCCAATATCCCAGTGAGAAGATATATCTCTTGATGCTGGGTCCTGTCACCTGTGTCTTTAACAAGAGTATGTGCCCAGCTAAAATGTGCCTTCTCCCTCTTGCAATGTCAAAATGCTTAATCTCTCAAGTGACTGAATCAGCACTAAATATTTAATGCACAAAGTCTGCCTTCCCAGGGCCTTTGATCTGAAATTTCTTAAAAATATCTTAAAAGCCCTTCAGAAACTGGTTAGTGTTTCATTACAGTCACTTAAAATAGATTTATTTTATCAAAACATCCTGTCAGAAACCCAGAAAGCAGAATGAGTAACCCCAAACAGTCTGACAGGAGTGCCTGCCAGTATTAGGTACCAGTGTGTTTCTAGGTAGCCCCGCCTGCGTGCTGAGGGATGCAGCTGTCACAGGCATTCCCACTGTGGCTCCTGGGCTGTGAGCAGAGGACATAGCAAGGCTTGTCAGAAGCCATGAGAGATGCATTAATAACACCCCTGTAGTGGGAATGAACATTTGTGGAGAGTTTGTCACAAGTCAGACCTTTATCTGGGATTCTTTCTCATTGACTCATGGAATCTTCCCAACACCTCTACCAGGAGGGTGATGGTACCTGTTCTACCCACTCGGGAACTGAAGCTCACAGGTTTGCTTACAACACACTGGCATTAATCTCCCTCACAATACTTTCCCTCACACTAAACACAATTTCTGCATCGTTCTTGTCACTTTATGAAGCAATCATGGAAGTCCTCTTTTGTGTGTCTCAGTGAGTTGTGATATAAAATGCAAGGACTACTGCTGGCCAGTGCCGTCCAGTGTAATGTCAGCTTTGTGAAGACATTATGGTAGGTCTGAATCACTTCTTCATCCTATTTGGCAACATGCAAATTCTGGCTCTTCCCCATAGTAAAATTGATCATGCAAGGTGAACATATTGAGCAGGTCCAGGACATCAAGGTGGCCAAACAATGGCTTACCTTCACTGAACATTTACAGCTTTCAGGCCCTATTCCAATCATCTTGCATTTATTAACTCACTTAATTCTAAAACCCTTCTGAGATATGTAATACTTGTAGGCCCTACATTTTACAAAAGGGGAAACTGAGGCATAATAGAATAAAATTGTTAAGTGGCAGACCTAGAATTGGATGGCAAACTACTTAGTCTAAGCCATTTTGGCTCCAAAGCTGATATTCTTTATCTCAGTCTTATACTATCTCTTAGTCTAACTCATTTACCTTGCACTTGATACTATTCCTTCTACCTGCAATGACCTGCAAGTACTTGGTGGGCTCCAACTCTACTTCACTCGACTTAGACTAACGAGATTATATAGAATTCAGGAAGCTGTTTCTAGTCAGGCTCCCAGAAATAGATCACCCTTAATTGGGAAGATTTCTTCCCATTCCATTTTTAAAATATTTATTCAGCTCAATTCAGCCCTGAGTTGTGCACAAAGAGACAGAGAAAAAGAAAAGAACGGGAATAAATAAGGAAAAGTACTTCCTCAAGGTTATGTTAGTTGTGTTCCTGTTACAAAAAGTACCCGACATCTGCAATGTAAAGAAGGAAAGGTTTATCTTGAATCATGGTTTCAGAGGGTTCAGTCCATGGTAAAACGGCTCTGATGCAGAAACAGTATGATGGAGGAGAGCTGACGTCATAGAAGCCAAGGAGCAGAGAGAGGAGGAAGGACTCACTGCAAGAGATGCCACTCAGCATGCATAGCCCGGTGGCCCACTTGCTCAGACTGGGCCTTGTCTCCTAATGGTGTATTGAACTATGAACTCACCACTGGATAAATCCACTGAAGAATAGCTCACCTATGCTGTTATCATCCCCTGAAAATCCCATCCTGAACACATGAGACTTTTGCAGGACATTTTGCATTCAAACCACAAGGAGGGTCTTATACTGTGTTAGAGACAGGCAAAACTTTGTAATGCTTTTAACTTTGTCCATATTTATAAGCCCAGAAATTAGGGTAATATAATATAGAAAGGATCAAATGGGGGTGGACAAGATAGTCAGAGGTGGTTTACTGGAGAATGTAGGGCTTAAGTTAAATTTTAAAGAATGGTGTAATGATCAACATTTTAAATTATGAGGAACATGGAAGCCATATATTTCCAAGTTGTGAAATATACTCAGAAGATTAAAGGACTTGTCCAGGTTCTCAGAGCTTGGAAAGTGGCAAGGTCCAGTGCTTTTGCCCCCAGCGTCATGCTCTGTGCTGCATCCTGATGGAAGCCATGATGACATGGCTGGGTGGCTTGAGGAACTTCCAGAATGGTAGGAGTTGGGAACAGCATATGGAACACAGCAGAGGTATGAGGAGGCACAGCATATGGTATGAATCAAGGAAACTCAGAGATGCAATCTTCTTTGCCAAAAGAAATAAGAGCCGATAACATCTTAAAATAAGAGTGTTGCCCAGGTACTATGAAATCACTTGCCTTTCAACCTTGTACAATGAATTATTCCTCAATGAGTTTCTATTTTGCTATTATTTTCTGAATTTCCAAGACCATTACCACCCTTTAGAGATGCTTTTCTTTTGCATTAACCGGATTTTCATTGGAACTCGGGCATTGTTCAGTGTTGCTAAGTACTCTGTAATGAACCAGGAGAGGCTAATACAATACAGAAGAGGAAACAAAGCTTGTTGCTGTCACAGTCTGTGGAGGCTCCCTGGACAACTCCAGGATACCACAAGAAAATCATATTCACAAAAATATGTCAGCTACAAATGATCATTTGTTTGTTTCTTTGCTGTACTCTCACCTGGTCTCCAACTCAGTCATAGGAGCTCCTGGATTCTTCACTCAAAGACTTGCATTGGAACTCAGGACAAATGCTAACACTGGAAACACTGGATGAGGTTGTGGAATTCCTGGCACAGGTGAGGGATGGTCCCCACTTACGGTAACATGGCCCTCCCTCAGTGGCACTAGAAATTATAACAGCTTTGAGAACCGCCCCCGCCCCTAGTTATAAACCTGTTTTCTAGAGTTGTTGGTTTGGATTATCCTATAAGAGTGCACTGAAATTCATCAGCTTTCACTTCCCATCTTACAAGAACTAAATGCTTTTCGGTTACGCATCTGGCACAATGCATGGTATACAGGAGACTCCTAGGATGTGTTGGTGCTCCCATGCACATAACTCCCCTCCCCTTAGAGTTCTGTCTTCTGGTCTGTATGTCCCTCTTTATTTTCTCTCCCTGTCTATCTCTATCTGTGTATGTCTCTGTTTCTCTTTTCCCTACGCTAATGCCTCTTTAGTAGAAGAGGTAGTTTGGCTGGAACTCAGACCACTGCTATCTTCCTTATCTTTACCTTCTTGCAAAAATCAAGAAAAATTATGTTCTGCATGTCCTCCATAATGAGATTGGGGGCCCTGAAGTTTCCTCTGATCTGCTTGTATTATATCATTTTATAAAAGGGTCATTTTCTAACTTGAAATTTAATTTCTGTGGGATTTCAGCGTCTAAATCTATGCAACTTTTAATTTTCTGTTTTTATTGCATGCACGTATCAATAGATGGATAATATGGTTTTTCAGGTGAAATATTCCTGGCTTCTCTTTTTAGATCCTATTGATCATAGAAAACACAGGTTTCAATGTCCGTGACCTTGGTTCAATTCAGAACTCTGCTATGCCCATTCGGATTTCTGCCCAGTATTAACATACAGTTTATTTAGACTGCAAGATGAAAGGCATTGCTCATTAAGTGTGCTGCTCCACACGCGTTTTAGTCTTATTTACCTTTGTCCCCATCAGCATGTCACATTCTGCTCATACTAAATGGTTTGCTATGCTCCAAGGACAGTGCGTGTGTGCATGCACGCATGTGTGTGTATTTACCTACTATCTGCCTTTTCTCAGGTCAGCCACTTTAAGAAACTCTACTTTTAGTTTAAGGTCCAGACACATGTCCCCTTCGGTTGAAGCCTTTATTAGCTAGGCAGGCATATTTAGCCCCTCCTTCCCTTTGGTTTCCCTCTAGACTTTGTGCTTCCTTCTAACACCAGTATTCTGTGCCAAATGGTGTCTTTCCCCCTTTTTTTCCTGCTGAACTGTGAAGTAATCATGAGCAGGGCCTGATTCATATGCCTAGCTGGGGCCTGGCAGAGGTGAACTATTTCCTGTGAGTTTGTGGAATGACACATTAGGGACCACGGTTCATGTATAGAACACCTGGTGTGGGCTACTCTATGAGAGATTTATTTTTTAAGCTGGAGATTGAATCCAGGGCCTAATCCGTGCTCACGCATATTCTGCCATTGAGCTACACCCTCATCTCTAGAGGTACATTATATGTCATCTCATTTCACTCAGTCTCAGTCTGCTGCTGTTTCTAAAGCCTTGTTCCTTTAAAAGTCTCATTTATAGTTATTTCTAATTTTTTTGTCATTAGATTATCTTTAATGGTTTGATCAATTTTGCCTTCTTACACCTGGCAATCTGAGCAGCTTTGTTGAAGATAACAATCTGTAGTATAACAACCACTGTTAATTCCTATCATTTTGTTTTGAAATGCTGTATCATTCTTATTGTTTTTGTTTTGTTTTTGTCTATGTTGTTGTTATTTTGTTATTTTTTATTCTCTTTAAAATAAAACCTTGTTCCTCTCCTATGCCCATCATACTTGTAATGCTGTAGGGTACCCACATTCAGGGTTTTTGTCTCTTGATCTGTGTTTATTTCATCTCTGAGAATGCCATATATTCAACACTAGAAGCTTCCTGCCACTTGCATTTGTTCAACTCATGTTGAGGGGTAAAAAAACCTCCCGACACTGTACAATCAGACTTCTGTCAATACAGCCATCATTCTCCTTGGGAGATCCCATATAAGGGTATGGGTGTCCTGGTTAGCAACAGGGGGACCTGAAATGGAGGCCAAGCCTCTCTGAGACTCTGTGGAAATGAGATATTAATCTCTTGAGTTGGTGACAATTAGCACACATTTTAAATGGCAGTAAAAGGAACTCATTATACTATCCAGAGACTCTGGAATCTCTTCAAACTCAATGAAAAGTCAGTATCCCCAGGGGAAGCTAGAAAGATGGATGTCTGTCCGTATCTGGCCCTAAGACCCTGGGAGGGAACCAGGTGATGGATTCAGTTTACGCTGTTACTAAAGAAAGTGATGGGCTGGAGATTTTTGACAGAGACAGAAAGAGGTGATTATGTCCACAAAATTCAACAGTACTAGTAGCTAAATACAGGGATGATTTTCAGGGGGAAAGAAAGATGTTTAAGGTAATAGCTGTATTTATTTTCAAAGAAAGTTCCCAGTCTAATATGGAAGGTAAAACTTCTATGAGGAACTATGCAAAAGATTAAAAGAGCTGTTCCACGAAAGAGTCATTGGCATGGTGCTGTGGGAGCTCAGGGAAGGCAAAGCAGTCCTGCCTGAGCCAAAGGGATGTTTGAAGATGAAATCACATTAAAGTACCAGGGTACACTGCTTAATGCATAGCAGTAGGCAATAAATGTGCATTTTCTCCCTTTTCCTCTGTTTTGCCCATATTAATTCTATAAAGTATTTTTAGTGCTTCATTGACTCATTCAGTTTTTGTTTTTCTCTTCTCTGTCTTCCATGGTATAGAACCAAGCACATACATTTATAATGGGAAAATAAGCAGAAAATCACCCCTTGCTTCAGTTCGTGATGTGCCTGGGCCAAGGCTTACAGAGAAGTTTGGTAATCCAACCAGACTTGGGCTCAAGTGGTCATGTGCAAACCCCATAAATCATCTTCAATGCACCTATGCATGTACATTACAAAAGCCTATTCATATTTCTGTAATCCTATTTCTTGACTGGAGTGGGAGTTAAACTTTAGATGTCTTCAATGTTCAATACCAAATGGCTTATGGGAGCCCAGGCAGAATGGTTTAAAATAAGCATTTTAATGTAGAATAAAGGTCAACGTGCTGGAATTTGAAACCATTAATCCTTTTGCTCTTAAGGAAGAATGTACTTTAACAGAATAAATAACATATTAAATAATAAGAGTTCTTGAAATTCCAACAAGAAAAATTACACATTATATTGTGCAGAGTTAAAACCAATGAGACCTTAATGTTCTCTCCCTCATTTTATTATTTTAGGTTGCCAAGATTTACAAGGTAAAGAGAAGTTGTTCTTTAAATTTTCTGTTGTTTTGAAGGTAGCAAGAATGTTTGAGCCTTTGAAGGCTAAGGGATCAATTATATTGGAAAATAAGCTTTTAATTTTCATGGACAGAACAAGTGCGTCATCATAGCCTAGAGGACAGAATCTCTATGCTAATGATTTCAACTTTCAGTGAGTGAAATTCCACAAAGGAATGGAGAAAATCAGCCACTAGTGAGAGCCAACCAACTCTGCCCATGGTAGTCACCTCAGGTGACCATTTAAAATCCAAATAAAAAATAACCTCTTCTGAGAAAGTTCTGCTTACTTCTTGGTCAGTATTTATGATCCCCTGCCTCTAAACTTGCAAAGAATGCTGTTTACACGTCTTATTTTTCCTGGCCATGATTGTTACCATATATGCTTTGTCCTTGCCCAATTATAAATAAGGCAAAGCTTTTAGTTAAAAAAAAATTAGTACTTATTGCACTCTGGCTGTGCTCCAGACATTATGCTAAGCACCTTGAGCACAGAATTTAATCTTCATCACATCCTATAGAGTCCAGATAATTATCCCATTTTATGTATAAGAAGCAGAATTAAAGAGGCTGCTTAAATTGCTCCAGGAACCAATGATAGAATAGTGGTAAAGTCAAATTTCCAATGCAGGTCTGTGGACATAATATAGGGTTTTTCATATATCACACCCCAGAGGTTTAAATTTATCCTGAGGACAATGGATTTTATTGATGGTATAGCATTTAAACAAGGAAGTGATAGGGGCAAACTTAAAATCCAAGAGCCTTCTCTGTGGCAGAAGAAACTGATATAGGAAGACAAATGACAAGACTCTTGTCATCTTGGCTAGATAAGTAGGAAGCACCACAGCAAGAAGAGTTTAGATGTTAGAGAGATATCTAGGAGTCAGAGTTGATAGGGTTTCATGATTAATGTGTTGCAGACTGAATCAAGATATAGTGAAGAAGGACTGGCCTATGGTTTGCAAGCTGAGGTAGATTGTGGTGCTACCTACAGTGACAGGATGCACACATCTTGAAAAGATGGTCACTGAGATTTTCATACAAAAATCCAGACCAGACAGCATGTTAGAATCTTCCTATCCAGTCCCTGATTGTCCACAACTTTTTGGTCTTTCAGTTAAATGTTCCCATTTGGTAGGTAAGAACACTGAAGAATGCAAAGTAAGGACTGGCCCAAGTTCTTTCATGGAATTTAACATATAATAAAGGCTAAGTAATTACTTGTCAATTAGTTTTCAAGTTATTAGTCACTTTGAGGAGCTGTTATCTTGTGAGTCACATTATAAATTCTAACACTTTAATGCATTTTGAACTCTACGTGAGGGGTTTCCATAAAATACAGAAGACTGGAAATCTTGGACCATGGAAACTTCCTCAAACTGGATCTGCAAATTCTTGGAAATCAAACCTAGTATGTAAAAAAATAAAAAAAACCTCTGTAACTATTTTCTATCTTAGTCCAGTTTAGAATCCGAACCTTCCAGTCAACGGACTTTTTTCAGAACGATACATTTGGTAAACTGAAAGAGCCCAATTACTCAATCCTGACTTTTTGTTGTTTTAGTTTTGTATCCTCTTTACTTCAAGGTGCCTATTCACTATTACTCCTAAATTCCCTGGCTTTGTTACCAACGTGAAACACGAACTGTGCTTTAAAGCTTTGGGATCTCTCTGTTCTTACAGGTATACATAGTTAGAATTTTACAGCAGCCAAAAACTGAAAACATTAAACTAGACAAATATAACCAAAAGTTTCTGTAACACTCTCTTAACATGCACTGGTTATAAACATTTGAAGTATTTCATAACTGAATCTTTTTAAGGCTATCTAGGCCAATATTCCACTACAAAAGGAACAGCTATGATTCAAGTAAGCACATCATGACAGTTTTCCACCATGTATCTAAAGTCAGGATTCTTTCTTATTCAAAACAACAGAAAACAATATGAACTTCCTACACTGGGAGAGTAGCTCAGTTGAAGAGTGTGTACTTAGCATGTATGGAGCCCAGGGTTCAGTCCCTGCAGCAAGGCAGGTGAAATTCCCAGTTTCACATATTAGGAACTGAGACTTACTGATGTATTCTTTTTAAAAAAAATTTTAAAAGTAAAAGAACAAAAACATATTAACAGACAGCCATTTACAAAGTAGCACAAGAATAGTACAAGCAAAACTGAATTACAGACAAGGTGACAGGGAATTAACAATAGCTGTTGTATTACATATTGATAACTTCAAAGTGTGTACTCAGGAAAACAAATATAGACATGCAAGATTGATCAAACAAGTAATCATTAACTGTTCCTTACAATAAAGGGACAGAAGTCAGTAGTACAACTATGTTAGCTGTCCTGCATAACATACACACATAATTATCCCTTTCTTCCTTTTCTCTTTCTCCTCATCCCAGTTGCTCTTCACTTTTGAGCAGTCTCCTTTCATTTCACAGTGTTTATCATACCTCCTAATTTGTATTCACACTTTCAGGTTCTTACACTAGTGTTACAATATGTTGCTTACACATGCACATCTGATTTATTTCACTTATGAGTATGATCTCTAGTTGTTACCATTTACCTATAAAAGCCTCATGTTTGTCTTTCTTTATAGTTGAATAATATCCCATTATATAAAAATTCCACTTTTTTTTATCCAGTCCTCAGTAGATGGACATTTGTGTTTCTTCCAGAATTTAGCTCTTACAAAGTGTGCTGCTATAAACATGGGTGCACATATATCACTGTGATATGATGTTTTCAGATCTTCTGGGAAAATACCCAGAAAGGGAATAGCTAGGTTGAATGGGACCTCTAGACCTATTTTGCTGAAGCATCTCCAAACTGATTTCCACAGTGGTTGCACCAGTCTGCATTCCCACCAGCAGTGGAGAAGAGTTCCTATTTCTCCACAGCCTTGCCAGTATTTGTTATTGGTTGATTTCTTAAAGCTAGCCAGTTTTACTTGGGTGAGATGAAATCTCAATGTTGTTTTAATTTGCATTTCTGGAATGACTAATGATGTTGAACATTTTCTCATGTATTTATTTGCCACTTGTATTTCTTTATCTGAGAAGTGTGTATTCATCTGAGATGCCCATTTTAGGATTGGGTCTTTGAATTTGTATTCAACAATTAAAAATCCACTCAGTGTGTTCTCAGTTTATGCAAAAAAGATGGGATCTCCTTCTCATAGCTCTCAGTGCAGCAGGGAAGAAGACAACATTACATAATTTATCTCAGTGGAGTGGCCTGTGCTGCAATTATGTATACCTAGTCAGAGTGGTCCTCCTGTGGAAGTGCTGTTTCAATTTACTATGGGTGTTAAAAGCAGACTTTACTGCCAGACTGCCTGGGTTTGAATTCTCCCTCTCTCATATACTGGCTATGTGGGCTCAAAAAAAATGACATAATTTTTCCAGGTCTTAGTGTCCTCATCTCTGTAAGAGGGGCATTAGTATCTACTTTGGAGCTTTAGAGAAGATGGAGTTGGTTACAATGTAGAAAACACTTAGTATTTGGTACATACTAACTGCTATGTGAGAGATTTTTGGGTAAAATTGAAAAGAAGATGAGATCCGAAAGATGAAGAGAAGTTAACTAGACAAACAGCAAGGGAGGGAGAGGGCTGGTTACAAAGACTACGAAAAGACAGTCTATTTGTAGGTGCTGAAAGAAGCTAAATTAAGGTTCAAATAGAATGGTCCCTGTTGATGGAAAACTGTGCAGAGCCTTGATAATGGAGTTAGAAAGACTTGTAGATTGTATCAAATTTGATAACAAAACATTGGGGATTCAGGAAATATTTAAAGCACAATTAGCCTTAGTCATATTAAGGTTTGCGGAAGTCCTTCGGGATACTTTGTGAAATATGGAATGGGTGGGGGTGGGGCAAGTTGCACAGACCCACTGAGAAAAAGTCAGGGTCAAGGGCAAGACAGAACCCAGGCTTTCTGCCTTTCTCACTTGGGCCTTTTGCATCCTGCAGAGCATTTTTCTGATGTGTTCTTATGGAGGCATGTCATGGTAAATGCATTCTCTTCACTTCTGGATGTTTGTAATGCTTACCCTCTGAGCTGTATCTCCTTCATTAAGTGAATGTCCTGTTCCCCTGACAAAGAATGTAATTACTGAAGGAGAAATCAGATTAAAATTGAGTTCCTGTAATGGGCCATTTGTTTGGAAGGGAGCCTGCAGGTATTTCTGAGGACTTTAATCAAAGGGAGGAAAAGCCAATAGAACTTCTGTGATGATCATGATTATTAGGGCAATTGGACTCCAGGCACAGCCAGTGTCTACATCAGTGAGTCATCACTTGCTTTTTTGAGGTCCATAATTGGATGGGATTTGTTTTCCTCTGTAGTCTAGACTCTCAGAGATGGAAGGGACCTTAGAGGTCATCTTGCTCAACCCTGCAACAACTCTTGATCCATGGCTATAACACATTTTTAGTAGGTCATTAAGCAGTCCCTGCTATCACATCTGAAATAACTAGGAACTCATTACCTTAAAAGATATCCCTTGCCATAATAAACAACTCTTAAAAGAAGTTCCTCCTTTAATGGAAATAAACTCTGCCATTGGTTCCCAGTCCTACATCGGTTCTGGTTCTGCTTTGGGGGCTTTGTGAGACTTATGGGCTACTCTCTCTCAGGGAAGCCGTGGAAGACATCCTTAGGCAACCAAGCTGTTCTCCTCAACCTCCTGTCCTATAGCTGTTATCTCAGCTGCATGTCCCTGTGTAGAAAGAGCGATCAAAATATACCATGAATGTTTAAATTTTAAAACTTTCTTACAGTAAGAGACACATTGCCATTTATCCTTCTCAAAATACTCCCCCTTGTTTTATGAGTTATGATTTTTTTAAAAAATAGAGAAAATGCTGTTGCCAAGTGCCAGCCAATGGAAAAGTAGGCTCCTAAAACCATTACGTGTGTTCCCATCTCACTTAGTCAGTGGATCTGGCGCTTTGCAACTTCTGACCCTTCCTCAAAGTCCAAATGACAACCAAAAGTTAATGCTTTGTATTAACTCAGGATATCGAGGTAACCACAACCACACAACAAAAGGTGACTTCCAGAACTGCTTCAGAACTTTGCAATAGTAGACTGAAGGGTCAAAACAAAGGGGAGTATTTCGAGGAGGATTAATAGCAATGTCTCTTTTACTGTAACAATTTTAAAAGAAATAGTCACTGTATTTTTCTATCATACTTCATATTAGTGATGGTCAAGGAAACTTAATGGTACAATAACTTGAAGAACAGTGAAGTTTATTTTTCTTTTGCAGATTGGTTCTGAATTAAGCAGTCTCTCTGTTCTCCACAGCCAGCTCTATTTTTCACAGTTGTTAGAAACTCATGTTTCTTCTAATACCCTGGTCCACCTTTGCCTAGGACATATTATTAGCTCTACAGTCAAATTCAGGTCTTCTCAGGTTTTAGCTGCAGGTGCAGGAAAAAAGACAGAGAAAGAACATCTACTGTGTGAACGCTTAGGCCACACATGGCACCCATCACAATCATTTGCGTTCCACTGGTCAGAACTTAGTGACATGTACGGACTTCACTTCGTCATTCATCGAGTATCTCACATTCCCAGAAAGAGGGAGGAGAGATTTAGGGTTATGCACCAGCCTCCGCTTTACTTTGTAAAGTCATGTAGCCCAGACGGGGTTCTCATTTCTATTGCCGGTCATATTCACTTCCACTTGGCTCTCACTCCAGAAAGACTGGCTATCATCCAGAAATAAACCAATAACAAATGCTGGAGGGGCTGGAAGGAAAAGGAACTCTCCACAGTTGCTGGGAGTGTAGACTGGTGTGATCACTTTGGAAATCAGTATGGAGATTCCTCAAAAAACTAAGATTGGACCATTAGACCCAGCTATGCCCCTTCTGGGTATCTTTGTAGAAGAATTAAAAACACCATACCACAGTGATATATGTGCACCCATGTTTATAGCAGCACAATTTGTAATAGCTAAATTTGGGAAACAATCCAAATGCCCATCAAATGAGGTATGGAAAAAAAAGACTGGTTTCATATACAATGGAGTACTACTAAGGCATAAAGAAGGATGAAACTGAGACTTTTGTAGGCAAATGGGTGCAACTTGAGACCATACTCTTAGGAGAAATAAATCAGATTCACATGTGTAAACATTGTATTGTCTCACAGGTATGAGAAACTGAAAGACTAAATAAAGTCCAAAATGTATAATAGATATCGTGAACTGGGAAAGAGAATGCTTGAAAGGAAAGAGGAACTAGGGTGGGGAGGAGTGTGAAGGAAGAAAGAGAAAGAAAATAAAAGCAAGAGTGTTACAATGCTAGTGTCTCTTAGTTTACTGGAAAGAGAAGTTTGTACTGATATAGTTTGGACAACTTTTTATGCCCATATCTTGTACTCTGAGTAACTACTTTGAAGATAAGAAACATAAGGTACTAACTATAAAAAATAAATTAATGAAACGTAGTGAAGAGCACAGAGCATTTGGCTAAAGACATCCCAACCCAACACTTGTTAACTGAGCTCTTAAGCAAACTGTTTCTCTTCTCTAAGTCTACATTTATAAAATTAGGGAAAAAGCTCATCCCACAAACTCTTGTGAAGGTAGAAAGAAAAAAATGATCCAGTTGCATTTAAAAACAAGTAAACATGAAATACTTTGACTTCAATTTTTGGGCTATCAGTGTTAATATTTATCACACTACCCAACCTAAAGCCTGCTTTCTTTGTTTGTAACACCAAAATCAGTAGTATTCACGATCACGTAAAAGAAACATACTGTGAAGGGTCAGAAGACAGTCCTTTACTTACAGGCATTTGCCATGCTTTAGAGGAAACACATGGAAGAGTATGATGGTGACCACAATTAATAGAAATACCAGCAATGTTGGCCCTACACATCATTATGAGCAAAATCCATTCACCAAGCACTTATGTGCCAGACTCTGTGCCAAGGCATTCCTATATAGTATCTGATGGGTTTTTGTAATATTCCTATGAGTTATGCATTTCATCTTTGCTTTATGGATGAGAAACTTGAGGACAGTTGTGGCAAACCTATGGCACATGTGTCATTGTGTTTTCCTTTTAAAATTATATATGTTGAGAAGTTGAACATAGGATACAGGAATGGGGAAAAAGAAGAGAAATTGAGATAAATCAGGAATAGGTACAAAGTCCCTACGATGAACGTGATAATTATGCATATTTAAAATTTACCAAGAAACAATTAATAAAAAGAATGAAACATGTTAATGTATGAGGGTTTTTTTCTAAACTAAAACCACAGGATTCAGGTTTAGTTGTGGTGTTGGCACTTTGTGATAAATAAGTGGGTTTGGGGCTGCAGTTTGTCACTTGGCCTCTGAAAGGTTCGCCATCACTGCTTCAGGGTCAGAGAATTTAATTTATTGGGTCATCATCTTACAGCTGGTAGTTCCAGAATTTTAGTCTAAGACTTTAAGCCTCTATGGGTCTTCTTTTTGAACTAAGAAGATTCAATTCATAAAGTCAGATCATGTCTGGTTTTGTTTGGTTCATAGTTCACTCAGCAACATTTGCAGAGGGCCAGTTGCGTGCTTAGAACTGTTCTACAAACCAGGAAGATGGAAGCAAATAGGCTATCTTATCTGATGAATCATCTATTTCTTAATAGAATAAGCATAAGCCATAGGATAGCTGCCTCAAAACGGAGCATCTTACTCGTGTGTGCACTCACACGTTCTTCCTTTTTGTTGGAATATAAACATGTCTTTGTTCCTTTGTAAAGCGAGTCGCTGGTATGCTAGGCTCTGTTTGATCTTACTACAATCATCCTTAGCTACATCTTAAATTTATCACTATAAAGATTTCCTTATACGCGAACAAATAAGTCAAATTTCCTATTTAGTAAGGAAAAGCAAGAAGGAAGGAAGGAAGAAAGGAAGCAAGAAAGAAGGAAGGAAGGAAGGGAGGAAAGGGCTCCTCTGACCACACATTTTCTACTATTTTTGGCTCACTTTATAGGAAACTTCTCAAATAAATCATTCTTTTCACTTTCTCACCATGTTTCACTCTTCTCAGTTCACTCTAGTGGAACTTCTGTTCCCAAGGTTCCTCTAAGACAGTTATTTTCCAGATCACTCTAGACCATAATTCTCTCGTTTCGAATGGTCACTTCCCCATTTTTGTGTTCCTGGATTTCCTAGCAGCACCTCACAGGTGTAAATCATAACCTACTTCTTAAAGTACTTTATTCTACAGGCTTTCAAGAGAACCAAACTTCCTTGATCCTTCTCTTCTTCCTTCCCCTCAGTGACCACCCTCAGGACCTTTCGATGAGTCTTCTTTGTCATACCTTAGATGTAGGACTACCCGAGCAACAATGCCTGCTTCTCGTCTCTCCTTTGCAGCTGTCCTCATTTTCCAGGAAATCCAATCAGATCCCACAGTTTAAATGTCATTTATATGCTCCTTATACACATTTTTAACCTCAACTTTTTCTGCACTTTAGATCAATAGAATGAAACCATGTAGGCAGCAGCTTTATCCAGATGTCTCACAGGTGTGTCGAAGTGAGTACGCCCAAAACAGAAACTCAAGTTTTGCCCATTACAGTGAATGACCTCAGATAAGAGGACATTCATTCATTTTTCCTTTCCCTCATATCTCAGTCCAGCCCACTGATGAGTCTTCCCTGGCCTCTTTCTCATATGCATATCCCCGATCCGGCCACTTTGCCCACTTCCTCTGCCATAGCCCTAACCCAGGTCAATAGCATGTCTTCTTCATAGTACTCAAATTGCTCTCGAGTCGTCTGCCTAATTTATTTTCCCCAGAGCCAAATCCACACAATTAGATAATGTTCTCTGGTTAAACCTGTCCATGGCTTTCATTCCAACTGGAATAAAATCATTACTAGGTCTAGTAAAGCCTGACAAAATCTAGTCTCATTTTCCTATCTTTGCCCTTCCACTCAGTCATTATGATCTAAGTACCATGACCTTATTTTGTCACCTAAACATAGCAAACTCATCCTTTCTCCAAGACTTGTCACTCTTCCCATCAGGCAAGTTCCATCATTCAGGTCTCCATTAAGTTCTCCTCCTCAAGGAGAATCTTGCAGATCATTCCAGTTAAAGTATAGTGCCATCACCCTGGTCACTCTTACATTATGCTCTTTAATTTTCTTTATGACACACGTCAGTAGCTGAACTTATTTCCTTTAATTTTGGGGCACTCATTTAAGGCTATGTGGTATGACTGAAAATTAAAATGAATAGTTACTTTTAAATATTACATTACATTTGCATGAAAGGCCCTCAGAATTCTCTCTTTACCTCAAATACACGTATTCCGTCGTTCTTGCTGCCTTCTGAAGTGCTCCTCGAAGTGCTCTTTCGTCAGTGCCTAGTTGCGCTGCTGTGGCTCCTTCAGTGCACAGAACTGATTCAGTATGTTCATGGGGTCACGTCTTTCATGGTCTTTTTGACATTGGGGAAGAGCCAGAAGTGGCATGATGCCAGATTTGCTCAATGAAGAGGGTGAGGACACACTATAATTTTTGCTTGTGTATGTGATTATTTAGCATAGCACATTTTAAATTTTAGTTTTTGTTGATATGTGGTAGCTATACTTATTTATGGGTATATTGTGATACTTGATTCTTATATACAATGTGTAATCATTAAATGTGAGTAATTAACATTTTTATGTTGAGAAATTTCAAGCCCTTCTCTCCTACTTATTTTGAAGTAGATAACAAATCATTCTAAGTTATAGTCACCTCACTGCTATAGAACACTAGAACTTATTTTTCCTACCTGATTGTACTTTGCTAGCCATTATACATCTGTGTTTCCTCCTCTTTTCCTCCCTAGCTTCTGATAGCTGCTATTCTATTCTCTCCTTCTGTGAGATTAACTTTTTGAACCACCGCATATCAGTGAGAACATGCAGTAGTTAGTATAATGTCCTCTGGTTTCATCCATGTTGCCCAATATAATTGGTTTTCATAGCAAAATAGTATTCGATTGTGCGTCTGTATACCACATATTCTTTATTAATTTCTAATTTTATTAGTAAATGTTTGCAGTACATAAGGGTTACATTCCTCATGGGGGGTCGGTACATATGTACAGCACACCCTAATTCCTTTTCTTATTCCCTCCTTCCCAGCCCTACCCTTTATGTGCTGTTTCCCTTCCCTCTAGCAAAAAAAAAATCCGTCTTTCTATATGCTATTATCTTATGTTTTGCTCTTTATTTGTTTTGGGTTTCTCATATAAGAGATATCATGCAATATTTAAGCTCATGTGTCTGATTCACTTCACTTAACATCATGATCTAAAGGTGCATCCGTTTGTCTACAAGTGACTCAAGTTTATCTTTTTTGTGGTAGGGTAGTACTTCACTGTGTGTAAACATCACATTTTCTTTACCTATTCCCTTGTGGATGGACATGTAGGTAACTTCCAAGATTTAGCTATTATGAATTGTGCTGCTATGAACATAGATATGCATATATCATTGCAATGTGATGTCTTTAACTCTTTCGGGAAGATACCTAGAAGGGGAAAAGCTGAGTCAAATGGAATTTCTATTTTTAATTTTTTGAGGAATCTCCATACTGATTTCCATAATGGTTGTACTGCTTTACACTAAAAATGTACAATGGTTTCTTTTTCCCTGTAATCTTGCCAACATTTGTTATTATTTAATTTCCTGTTGATAGCCACTCTTTCTGGAGTAAAATGAAATTTTGGTGTTGCTTTAATTTTCATTTTTCTATTGACCAAATATGTTGAATATTCTTTTCCTGTGCTTATTTACCATTTGTATTTCTTTTGAGAAACATCTAGTCATTTAAGTTGCCCGCTTTTTGATTGGTCTTTTATTGGAGGGGTCTAAATTTTTAGTTCTTTACATATTCTAAACATTAGTCCTCTTGTCTGAGGAATAGGTGGCAAAAATTGTTCCTAGTCTGTAGGTTGTCTCTTCAGTCTGTTGATTGTTTCCTTTGCTGTGCAGATGGCTTTTTCTAAATTTGATGTGATCCCATTACCTTTCTGTTGGATGGTGCTTGCCAGCAGCACTCATCACAGGTTTGATCACACCTCATAAAGACCCTCATGAAACCATCTTTCAGAACTGCTTCAGTAAGTGGCAAGAACAATGCAATAAAGGTGTTCAAACTGAGGGAACAGTTTAAGGGGGATTAACAGCAAATGTGGTTTTACTGTAAATTTTTTTAGATTTAAACATCCATTGAGTATTTCAATTACAACATGTACTTTATTTTCTGCTACACTTTAAATTCCTGGAGAATAAGACCTCTGTTTTGTTCACTGCTATAATCCTACTACCTAGAATAATGTTCATCAATTAGTAAGCAGTAAATAAGTACAGGCTGACCAAGTAGATCTCTCACATCAAGGTCTGTAATATAATTGGAGTCTAAGATGTGAGTAATGGCTACATAGTATGATTTGTGCTGTAAAAGAAGGAAGCCTGAGATGTAAAAGTTCCCAAAAGGTACATAAGCAAACTGGAGACATCAGATAAAGAGAAACTGAAGATAAAGTTTAAAGAAGAATTTGGTTCTAGTCAGATAAAAAGTAGGAGGGGGAAGTATG
Source organism: Dinomys branickii (assembly GCA_004027595.1). Taxonomy (NCBI): domain Eukaryota; kingdom Metazoa; phylum Chordata; class Mammalia; order Rodentia; family Dinomyidae; genus Dinomys; species Dinomys branickii. The sequence continues at coordinate 46,374 of PVLD010003946.1, forward strand.
CATGAAGGCATAGTGGGGCTTTGTAGTGGATGATTGCTCAGGGCAAGAGGAGTGGAGGGAGGACCCCAGCCAGCAGATTATTAAAGGACTTACGCTGTAGTCTCAAAACTTAGAAATTTAGCTTTAAGTGGATAGCCAAGCAAGCAGCCAAATGAACTAGTCCCATTATTTGTCTTTTGTAGCTCAAATTATACTCAAAGTTTTGTATATTCTTTAAAATTTTGTACCTAGAGAGTTCCCTGTTTGCATGAAGATTTTACCTGGTATGCCACTGAGTGTGAATTATATACCTTTCCAAATTTTATACATGGAACTGACCTAATTATGCAGATGGACCCTAAATACTGCAGAACTTATGGCCTAGTTTTGGTAATAAGAACACCATGCTAATTAATATCTGAATGGATCTCTGTATAAAATATGCATTGTAAATAACATGCAGCTTGTGATTTTTATAAAGTATTTTAGCCTTATAAATAAGCCATAATTCCCCAAGTGTCCTAATACTTACAACTTTCTTATTCTGTTTAAGAAAATCATGCAGATTCATGATGCATAATATTCTTGTTACTAACTGAATCATCAAATGTGAGTCCACATACCAGAATAGCTACATGAGTAAGGTATCTGCCTTTCACATGCCCCTGATAATTATAAAGTGGGTATGTGGAAGGCATATAGCAACATAACCGCTATCTATCTATCTATCTATCTATCTATCTAAGTAAGAAAAGCTTATGATAAAATACAATGTTTAAAAAATATACATATATGAAGTGGAATAAAAAAATGATGCAGTGTGTGTAGGGCGGCCAGTTCTATTTTGGAACATCCCAGAAGTTTTCAAAGAGGAAGCAATATTTGAACTAGGCTTAGAAGGATGTGAGAGTTTTCCGGATATTAAGAAAGGATGTGTCATTAGAAAGTAGGAGCAGTGCAGGCAAAGACATAGGAAGGTGAAAATACATGGGACATTTCAAGCATTGTTAGTTCATGTGTATTGTTGCAGCTGGCATATAGGTGCAGGAGAGGCAGAAATGAGAGTGGAGAGCTAAACTAGGATCAAGATAGAAAGATCCTGAGGGACCTGTTCATACATTTACACCTCACCCTGCAGGCATCCTGGACATTAAAAGATTTGCAGACTCTGATGACACAGTAGAGAGGAGTCAGGAGCCTCGGGTGCTGGAAGAGCCTTTGCTCCCGACTTTCTGTTCTGTGGGCTTCTTCTTCCTTACTGTCCAGAGAGGTGTGGACCAGGTGATTCCTAAAAGTGCCTTCCACAGCTGTAAAATTTCTTATGCTGAATAACCCCATCTTCTTGTCAGGGGAGTGAAGGGAACTAGTCTATCAAGATGCTTAAAGGCAGACTCACTGCCCTTAAGCTGAATTTCCCCTGGGACATTCACTTCTGTGCCGACCTCCCAGGCCGGGGTAGTCAGCAGTAATGAGGTACTGAGACCGCCTCTTCTCCCTGCCCAGTCCTATGCCCAGGAGTACCTCTGTGAAGAGTTATGAAGACCTTCTACATTGAATTTCTCTGGCTCTTATCTAACGCTTTTTTGAGATGTTGGAGATTTCTTAACTTCCAGGAAAAGAGTGCAGCATCATTTGTCCCAGCCGTAAACTCACAGTATTGACCAACAGGTTGCTACCAAAGTGAACATTTGCCTCGGAAGAGAGATTGCTCAAGTCCCTCTGCTTGCTATCTTAGGAGAGAACTGTTTTGCCTTTTCGTGCTTTCTTCTGTCGCTGACCTTATCCCACGGACTTTGAAATATTCTCATCCTAAAGTGAGGAGCCTCAGACCCTTTTTACTCTACTTATACAGACGCACAATCCTCACATATGCGTGAAGGATCTTTCATGTGGCAGACACTGTATTAAACGCTGAGCATAGGAAAATAAATCACACACAATCCCTGCTCATAAGGCACCCTCTAGTTTGGGGAACAGAAAAGAAACATACGTATAAGTGTTCATCAGCTTGTTAGTTAGAAGAGTGGTAAAGGTTTGTCCAATAAACTGCACAGAATGAATAAGAAAAAAGTCCCTGAAAAGCAGCAGCTCATAGACTTAAGTTTTAAAACATCATACAAGTAGGTTCCCTTCGAGATGCATCTATACAGCATTCAGAAGACATGCATATTTTATCTCCGGGGAAGGGGATGAGAAAAGGCTTACAGAGAAGGCAATATTTTAATTAAATGTTGAAAACTAACTGAGTTATTTACAAAGCTCTTTTGAGGACCCAGTGGGGAAGGAAAAGCATAGAGAAAATGAAAACAAGAGGTTTCTGGTGGAGTGCATGTGTGAGGAAAACTTAGACCTCTGAAACAGGCTGATGTGCTCATGGAAGCAAATTAGGGTTCCTAAGGTTGTGCAATAGCGCCTGAAGCCTTTCTAAACTAACTTATTAGTTGTCATTTTCTGTAGATGCCTTTAGGTTTTCATGTACATTGGATTTGTTTTATGGAACAAAACATGATCTGTATTAGTAAACCTGCATGCACTTTAGAAAAATATATATCCTGTTTTGTTGAGTGGACTGTTTCATAAACATCAATGAGATCAAATTTCTTGTCAGTGCTGTTTAAATCTATCGTCTATCGATTTTCTATGTATTAGAGCATCATTGAGAGAGAAGTTTTGAAATCTGACTGTAATTATGAGTTTGCTCCATTCTGTCAATTTTTGCATCATCCCCAAGTTCTGGTATAAGATCCAAAAACATTTGTGAATATTATGTCTTCTTAATGAATTAATCTTTTATCATTATTAAGTCACCCTCCTCATTCCTTTTGCTCTAAAGGGTACTTAGTCTAATACTGAAATAGCCATTCAAGCTTACAAGATGTGATTTTAAACATTAGTGGATGTTTAAAGGTTTTTTTTTTTAAATTACTGTAAAAGACACATTACCATTAATCACCCTTGAAATACTTCACCTCATTTAGAATACATGTATCCCATTGTTCTTGACATTTCTGAAGCAGTTCTGGAGATCCTCTTTTAGGACTATCATTAGTTGTGCTGTTGCGGTTATCTCACTGTCCTGAATTAATTCAAAACATTTACCTTTCATGGTCATTTTTATTTTGGGGAAGGACTCAAAGTAGGACAGTGCCAGATCTGGTGAAACCTGTGGATAAGGGCACACTGCAATGGTTTTGTGAGACTGCAGCCCCTCGGAGGACACTAGGCAGGACAGTTCAGTTGTCTTTATCACACCTCATAAACATACTCAAATAGGACTCGTATTACTTATTTGTGTCGAACCATTATATATGTTTATTTTTTCCCTTGTAATCTATTGTATCTTTATGTTTTAAGGCGATTCCTTATAGCTAACATATAATTTGCGCTTGTTTCCTTAACCCATCCGGCAAACTCTACTTTTTTGTTACAGTAGACATACTGCTTACATTTAACATGATTACTATGTATTAAGTTTAAGTCAATCATTTCAATGTTTCTTCTCTTTTGGTCCTTCTCTTCTTTATTGTTTCTTTTTTAAATCCTCTGTCTTGTTTGAGATATTCAGAGTATTCTTTTGTTTTTTATATTTCTACTTTATTCCCTTTCTTGGTTTATTAGTTGTGTTATTGTTGTGACTTTTTAAGGATTTGTAGTATATATTTTCAGTTCTCACAGTGTACTTTCAAGTAACATTATACTGCCTCCTGTGCAGTGTGAGAACCTTATAATAGTATATATCCAGGCTTCCTCTGCCAGCCCTTGTGCCAGTGTTGACATACATTTTTGCTTCTATGTATCTTATAAAAGCCACACTTCATTATTTTTGGGGGATAGTAAATTGTTTTAAGGTTATTTAAATAATGATAAATTTTATACACTTATCCGTATAGCTAAATAATAGCATTTTAACTTCTATTTCATAACCATGTATCATGCAGGATCATTTTCTTCCTACCTGATGGACTTCCTTTAATACTTGGAATCGTGGCATGCTAGCAATGCACATTTTTTGGCTATTTGTGCCCATAAAACCTTAATTTTGCCTTAGTTTTGAGACTTTTGCTTGGTATGTAATTGTATGTTGAATTTTTTTCTCAGCATTCAAAGATGCTACTTTATTATCATTTCGCTTGCTTTGTTTTTATCCAGGAATCTGATGTTATCCTTATGCTTGTCTCTCTTCACATGTGTTTCTTCCCTCTGGCTCTTTTCCCATTACCTCTTTATCCTCGGTTTCAAACAGTTTACTTATGATGTGCCATGTTGTAGTTTTCTTCGTGTTTCTTGTGTTTGGGGTTCACTGAATTTCCTAGGTCAGGAGGTTTATGATTTTTATCAAACTTGGAAAAATTTCACACATTGCATCTTCAGATTTTTTCCTGCCCATCCCCACTCCTTTTCAGGAACTCCACTGCTAAGGATGTGAGATGACTCAGGTCTTGTTCACACTTTGTTAGCGGAAGGTGGGGTCTTCTTTGTGTGTTCCTTTTTCAATAGTTTTCACTGTTGTGTTGCTATGTTTCAAAGTCATTAATCTTTTCACATAGAATCTCTACTTTGTCATTACTCCATCCAAATATATTGTCATTTCAGATATCGTAGTGTTTATCTCTAAGTTTACTTGGAAGTTTTGAAGTATTCTGTCTCTTCATAACCTTTGGAACACAATTATAATAACTGCCTTTTGATAGTGTTAACACCTGTATCAGTTCTGCATCTACTGTCTCCTTATTATGGACACAAATATTTTCCTGCTTCTTTGCATGCCTGTTTTTAATTATATGGCAAATATTTATTGGATGGCTAAATTTTACCCTGTTTGATGATATACATTTCCATGTCTCTATAAATGTCTTTAAACTTTGTTCTGGGATAAAGTCATGTTACTTGGAAATGGCTTTGTTCTTTTAAGTCTTGATTTTAAATTCATTAAGTGGGGCTAGAGCAATATTTGTTCAAACAAATTATTTACCATTCTGAGGGAAATCCCTGCTGACTAATTCTACCCAACTCCCTGTGAATTACTAAGTTTCCAGTTTAGCTGCTCCATGTTTCCCTGAAAATAAGACCTACCTGGAAAATAATCAGCCTTGAAAACTAGAGATCAACAATGCCAGCCCCAGCCAGCCTACCCCTGCCTTAGCTGCCTCAGAGAGTAGCCGCAGAGCAGGAGGAGAGTGGTGCAGGTAAGGCAGGGACAGCCGGCTTGGGGCTGGCATTGTCGATCTCTAGTTTTCAAGGCTGATTATTTTCTGCCTAGGTCTTACTTTCAGGAAAAGGGGTTAGGCGTTAAATTTCTTTTTATGCCTAGATGAGTATTACTCACTATGTTCTTTAATCTTGCCGAATGCCCTTTCCTCTGGCCTTGATCATTTTGTCCCAGAAGGGTGCTGATTCTCTGCTGAATGCTCCAGAGAAGCCTTTGGCAGATCGCCACAGTAGTTTTTCTTTTCTGTTCCATCAGCTCTACTGTTCTAGTTCTCAGAACTGTAAACTTCAGATGAGGGTCTCCCTGGGCTCTCAGTGTTTTTCTTCTCAACTCACGCAGGTGCCAACCTCTGCTTGGGTTTCCGTCCCTGGGCCCAAAACGCCCGAGGCTGAAGCCGGAGCAGCAACAGGGCTCTGCACATTTTCCCATTTCGTGGTGATCACTGACTTTTCATTGCCTCATAGTCAACGTTTTCAAATCAATTTTTATATATTTCTTCTATTTTTACTTTTTGGTTGCTGTAGATAAATCCAGTGTTTGTTGTAGTAAATCCAATTTGTTACTATCTTGGACAGAAGTGGAAGAAATCCAAATTCTTTATCATGGCATCTCAAGCCCCTCTGATTGAAACTCTAGTCACTTCTCTATCCCAATTCCCTGTAGTCCCTGGTGCTTATTTTCCACCCTAGAATACCACAGATGCCACACTGTGGTAAAATTGTAATCCCTCGGCCCATGAGAATTTCCCTCTTCGCTGTTGCCTTTTTCTAACTGCTGCTCATTCTTCCAGAGTTCAGGCATTATATCCCTACTTGTTTTAATTTCCACTTCTAGGTTAAATCGTGAATCTTGGTCCCTTTATCAGAATTTTTTTAAAGTGTCAAATTGTGTTTCATGGAACTATAGACATTTTAAGACAGTACAGATCTGTTTGGTGAATTTTAGTTTAAACAGTATTAAACAATTTTTTCACTTCAGTTCTTTTTATAAACTAAACTGCATTGCTTTTCTGTAAAAGCGGTGATATGTTGGGCATGAGAAAATGAAAGCTCAGAAAGATGTCTTTTGTACAATAGAAACATGCCCCCTGGGGCTCCGCTGAGCAATGGGTAGAGGAGGATGTGTCCGAGCTTCTCTGTGGGTCTCTGTGGAGGTACAGAGTTCAGTGCAGCGGGAAGAAGGCAATATGACCAGTCCTCCGCCTACCTCTCATTCACTGTGTGACAATGGCCAAATTATTTCCCCATTCTACATATTTTTTCCATGTCTCAACAGTGGGAAGCAGTTAGGCTTATGAGATGTGACTTTCCAGCCTCCAAACCCTCTACTACCCATAAGACTGCAACAGCCTACCCTGAGCTCTTCCTATGGTGAATTCCTGTAGGCCCCAGAACTCATTCTGCCTATCATGCTGTTGTATATTCTCTCCTAAATGATCCAGATAAAAGTTTTGTCTCAGCTCGAAGACTATATGTTTCCCTCTAGTTCTTTACTGTGTTTTCCGGTTTTGTAGCTGACCCTAGATCAGAATCCTGGGAGCCTTTCCAAACCCCTTCCTTTGTCTCATTCCACACTCGCATGGTTAGTGTTTTGGGATGTGGCTGTTTGGGCCTCTTTGACATCACTTGAATAACTACCCTTACTGTCTACCCTTAAATATATAGATATTATTGTGATCCCTCCTCTTGTTATACTTGACGAAACTGAGACAAACAGATTAATTTACTTACCCAGGGATTGACAGCTAGTAAGTGGCTAAATCATGGCCAGAAATTAAGTTCTAATATACTACTTTCTTGTTTGCTAATTGAATGAATAAATGAATTCATTTAAGAAAATAAAATAAATTTCTAACATTTCTTCTGTTTTTTTACTTGACTTATTTTTCCCCCATATAATGTTGCTTTCTTACACTGTGCAACAGTGCTGTTTAACTCTAAGAAATGAGCAAAGTCCAGATGTCCCCCGTGGGATGCCTGTCAGTGAGCTCTTACAAATATCTCTGCTCATGCCGAGCAGTTCCCCTAGAATCTCCTTGTCCTTGTCTCCCTTTGAGTAGCTGTAAACCCGGCAGCAGTGCCAAGTCAGAGCCTCACTGAACAAACTGTTCTCAACCTCTTCTCCTCAGCCCTCTGGGTGGTTGCTATTTGCATCATTTTTTACCCATAATTGGGACAATTAATCTAGATGACAACGTAAGTGGAATTGTAGTTTTACAAAAAGGTATTACACTGTGTTTGGTCTTCATACAAATATTAAGGAAAGAAGAGTGCAAATTTTATTACTACACTGAAAGTAGTTTCAGTCACAAGAATGCCATTTTTGATGACAGACTTGGTTCTAAAATAATATCTATACAACTGATCATACTTGTTTAAAAACACGGACCCGCAGGACAGCAGAATTTATTTGTTTTTGTTTGGCTTTGTCTGTCTCCAGTTTAGCTCCATTCTAATTGCTGAGTTGGCGCCACAGGCTTCTCATCTGGCCCCTGCTCATCTCTCCAGTCTGGGGTTTTTGGGGGATTTTGGTACTGGGAACCGAACTCAGGACCTCATGCTTGCCAGGCAGGTACTTGTGCCGCTGAGCTACATCCCTGGATCCATCTCTCCGGTCTTGTGTCCTCTTTCTTATCCTCTTGTACTTCACCCTCCAGCCCTAGCGAATTGTTCATTGGGCCTCAAATATACCTCTGTATTTTCTCCATATGTTATTTCTACTCCCTGGGAAGTTCTGCATCACTTCTCTGCCTAGGGAGCTCTTTGTCACTCTTCAAAACCTTCACGAGATGTCAGCTCTTCTCTAGATTCTCCCTCGACGCCCACTCTCATACTAGAATAGAGCTGGTCATTCTTCTGTGAGCTCACACTTTTATTATTGTGTCTATCACACTGTATTATATTGGCTTGACTATATTTTTATCTTCTTGTATTGCTGGGACTAAATACAGATCTCAACACATGTCTGTAGTTCAAGAAATCTTTGTGACTAAATTCTGAGCCAAGTTAGTAAAGTTCTATGCATTTCAGACTAAAAGAGACTCTGGAGTATGTTCAAAGGAGTTGCTTTATTTACTCATGAGGAAATTAAGGCCCACAAAAATTATTAATTTGCCCAACATGACAGTGTGTATTTGATGATATTTGTCCATTGTTGGATAAACCCTTTTTTTGCTAAATTGTGGGGTGTAATGTTCCTTATTGCGAGAATTTTTAATGCTTCTCCAATTTCTGTTCTAACATAGATCCTAAGAGCATGAACTCTAGCACCAGATGACCTGAGTTTGAACTCTAATCCTGCTATTCACTGTTGAGAAATTTCTATGTAGCACAAACATTTTTTTTGTTTCTCAGTTTTCTCATGTAGACAATAAGAATGTTGACAAAACATAGCCCAGAGCTTTGTGAAAAATAAATGAATTGTATACACAAAATCTTTAAAACATTTATACAGTACATAGAATGCACTTGGCAAATGCTCCCTATAAGATGTCAAAATAATGAAAGGAAAGAATCAAGGCTAATTTGGATGCCAGTACAAGAAAATGCATAGGAACCATTAGAAGAAAACCAGTACTAAGGTCTCATAACATAGTGCAGAGATGTTCTGGTTGGATTATGGTGTTGCCCTGTCCATGCATAAAGGAAATCAAACAAGTCCTAAGGATACTGAGTCCACTTAACCACTTTTCCCTCCTCGAACACTCATACCACTGGTGATAGAAGTAGGACTAGTGTGCAGACATTTGTAGGTTTGCATTGCCTCTCACATGTGCAGTCATCTTTCTAGTATTTTGAGCTGCCTCACTTTGAAACGGTCTACCCAGAAAGCTAATGAGCTCTCAACATGTGATGCACTCAAATAGAGTATTACCAGCCACTGAGGGGATCAGATATTATAACAGCTTCAAGCATAGGGTAGTTGAAGCAGATAGACCTCTAGATTACTTTCAACTCTTTATATATTTTTTAAAATGTGTTTTATTTTACAGAACTAAAGTTTGAAGTCTTTTTCCTTAAAATTGTGACTCTATAATTCCATTGAATTAATTGACAGTCCCAAGGATTATGTTTGCCGGAAATCTGGCTATCCATTTATGACAATAGCTTTGGGACTTGGGATTTCTTCCATATTAAGCATCAAAGTAATTTAAAAAGTGATTTCTGAAGAACCTTTCCTGAATGCTCTCAGAGCATCTCTCCATGCCTGTATTTTTAGCTCTTAGAGCCGCTTAAATTGAACATAATTAGAAGAAAACAATAGCTAAAATAAAAAATAACCATCTCAGCATTTTGTGAGAAATGGATGGGGCTGGGAAGAAACACCTTCCCACTGCTACACTTATATTTAGAATCTACCTGGGGACAGTCTCACAGTGAAAGCTAAGTTTGGCTTAGTTGAAGAGATGGAAAAAATAACACACAATTTTTTTATCACCTTCATAACTAATAATGTATATTACAATTATATATACTTAAGAAATATATCCGTACATATAAACTGATTAATTAAAACTTTTATGTGAAACTATCCAGTGCCATAAACAACATTTGCAACTGTCTTGCAAATCGTTACAACCAATTATGGTTATAATAGGTATTATTTCATGAATCCAGTGTCTTTCTTTGCATCATGCATCCTTGCCTAAACAAATTTTCTCACATGTATCCTCTTCAATAAATCAAGTGCACATTTAATCACAGAAGATCCCCCGGAATGACAGCATCTCCATGGCCTCCCATTCTTCCTACATGAAAGATTTTGCTTGGTTTTCCTGTTTCCCTTTCTCCCACTCTGTCCATATCCCTTTCATATATTTTGAACCTTATATCTCATCACTATATATCTTATACCTTATATCCTATCATTGCTGAATTTTTCTACTAAATCTGTGACCTTTTGTATTAATGTCTGTCTTTCTACCAGGCAGTAAGGCTCTGAAGGCAGACAGCATGGCTGGTTTTGCTTCTTCTCTATTCCCACTCCCTAATATAGTCCCCTAAACATAGCAGATACATAATTCACATCTGTTAAAATAGTGAATAAATGAATTAAGTTTTAGAATATTCTGTATCAGGAAATTAAAGATACTAATTTATAGGCAAATCTTTATGCACATATAGAGCGTGTGCTATAGGTCCAATTGTAATATAGTTTTTGCACTTGGCAGGAATATTTTCGCCCTATTGGATGACACCATTAGCAAGGGAAAGAAAACTTCATTTTCTTTGTCCAGCTTTTGCCAATCAGAATTAAACCACTTGATAAAGTACTAAATAGATCGTATACAAAAGACCTTCAATTTGAAAAAGGCACAGACTTTTGTCAAGTATTTTTTACTGCCAAGTATTTCAATCAATTATCTTTCTTTTGAATATATGGGTGTCTTTGGTTCTTTTATTCTTTATACTCAAAATCAAGAATGAATTTATTTTAAAGAGTAACTACAATAGCACTATTAATTTATGCAACTTAGCCCTTGCCTTGTCCAGTAACCTTTGAGGTTCTTATGTTCCCATGTGACTACGTTAGGTTTATTTAGGGAAATTAAACTACACTAAATATTTCAGCATAAGAGATCATATAGGGAAAGTTTTTCTAGGCTGGGGGGCTAAAAGTGCAAAAAGAGGGCACAGAGATAACTCAGAGATCATAGTTGCAGAAAACTGTTACCACTGGTAGGATTAAGGGACAAAAAGAACAACTGGAGTTAGGAGAACTGGGGAGTGAGAGGGAGCCTCTGTGGAATTGGACTCAGATTTCAAAGACAGGGCCTTGCGTGTTTATTGTGCCTCTGAGTGCTCAGGCAGTGCTATGGGAAGCTGAAAGCTGGAGACAGTTGCTATTTGTGAAGAGAGATTGATAGGAACACAGAAAGCATCCACTTCCTTCCTTTTCCTGCTTTTCCCATTCTCCTTTATACTTATTGACAAAAACCTAACATGATGCCAGATACCAAAGTCACCTAGAAAACGTAGTTTTCAGTGTCATAGAATATAGTATACAAAAAGGGGTAGACTGGAAATTGAGAGATAATAGGTAAATAACTGATACAATCCATCTCTCTGGTCACATGTCATCCAGAGTCACCAGCTACCCATATTTGACCTTCAATGTAGTAGAATATATCAACTACACATATTTCCTTTGTTATACAGAACTAATTTTCATACACATAAGGTTGTTTTCTCTATTTTCTCAAAGAAGGAAAGACACAAAGTTTTAGTGGTCACTGTATCTGTATAAGGTCATGTTATTTATCTATGTCTGATCCATGTCTTTTGATCATCCTAGGTCACAACCCCCCTTAAATAATACAAAATCTAAAGCTAACTGGCAAAAGTAACCACTAATAATACTTTGTATAAAATTTTAAAAGGAAAGAAAGAAGGAGGCAGTAATAAATTCACCACACACACACGCATGCACCCTTCTAATTAGCAAGGAAGAAGAGATGCATATTTGCTGTACTACTTATTTCTGAGTTGGTGACAAGGGTATAATGATAGTTATAACTTTTATTGCCAAACAACCCTTCCATTTCCCCTTTTCCCTCCCAAACACTTGAGATTTTTAGTGTTCTTTACCTAATAAAATGATCAAAACGTTTGTTTCTAAACTCTTTGCATTTTCCGTGAAACCTCATTGGGTTACCATATTTTTCCCCTCACCATTATTATCAGGCACACAAGGACTAAAAGGCCCCCCAGAGAATCCTCTGGATCCCATATTAGTCCTTCTTGTTCTCATTATGTCAAAGCAACTCAAATTTCCCTTAGAAGCACAATTATTTGCTTGTTCATTTAGTAGCATGAGGAAGCCTAAGTGGCTAGTGGTAGCCTTAGCTTCCACTTCAGTGGAACCAGCATTATTTTCCTTTAGGAATGAAGATTTGCTGGTCCAACAGGGCCAAATGTTAAAAGAATTAGGAATAAAACTTCTGTGAGTGGATTATTAGATACAATAAGAAAGGAGCCCATCTCAATTCATTGACTCTCTGATGGCCGTATTCTGCCCATGTGGTGAAAAATATATATGATATCTTATTTTAAAAATCCAAAATTTTTAGTTTCCCAACTGAGACTAGATCTGAACTTTCATTAGACCATTCCACAAATCTATCAGGATAGCTGCTTTTGGTAAAACAGGTATATACACTAAGATTAATAAATATTATCTTATGACACCACTGCGTATAGTTGTAGCAAAATGAATGCATTCTGTTTGTGATGTAAGGTGAATAAGGCAATTTATAAATTTATTATTTATTTATTTATTTTCTCAGTACATGTTTGCAGTGCATAATGTTTACATTCCTTGTGCGGAGTTGATACCTGTACATAATACATCTTAATTCCTTTTTTACCCACTCCCCCTCCTCTCCACCTCCATCTCTAGATTCCCTTACTGTTTGAGAAATATCTACCTCTTCCTATTATATTTTATTTTGTTCGTAATTTATAATTTGAGTTCCTCATAATAAGAGAAACCATGCAATAATTAATATTGATTATAGTTTGGTAATTGATATAATCAGTTGATTAATATTGATTTATTTTACTTAATGTTATGGTCTCAAAGTACATCCAGTTTTCTGCAAATGACTCGAGTTTATTTTTATTTAGGCAGTCTTACATTCAAGAAAACAGTGCTTGAAGAAAGAAAATTCAAATCTATAATAAATGTTTTCCAGTGAGATCAAATGACTGATTGTTCATTCTGGATAAGATCTATTATAACCAACCTGCCACCACGTGACTGGATGGGTAATGGTACCATATCTGAAAATAAAGTTTGATTGCCACTGCTGTAAGATTAGATCCTCAGGAAAAGCCCATGTTGTTGAGCGCTTGAATGCCCTCTAGACCTCTTTCCATGGTTTTTTTATATATTAATCCTTCAAGCGAGTAACTGGATGGCTGGATAAGGAGACTGACTGACACCCGAAGACTATATGAATCTACCAAACAAGTTATTTGTAATGTCCTCTGCAGGAGATGCTCTTTGGTTAGCACTCAGGTGCAATCTAAAATGTTCATACTTTTCCATTTCCAGTAATTCCATTCTCATAACTCTTGGCCACATCTCTTCAATAAAAATCTTCCAGTCCTGTTCAGTCTAAGTCCCTGATCATCTAACCAAACCATTAGGCCATATATCAGTGAAGGCATATACTTCTTGCCCTCTCTCTCTTAAACCAAGTAGACATACATGAGCCACCTGGTGTTCTAACTACCAGAAAGCTCTTATTTGACTATCGTCTTCCAGGGATATCTCTGATTTGATGAGTGTAATACTGTAGCAATCCACTTGTTATTGATGTCAGCATGTGATTCAGAATTGTTTATAAACCAGACACATGTTTTCTATTCCTCAGTCAGTTCCATATAATTTTTCCATATAAGACCATAGTGTGAACTAAAGGAGATGAAAGTAATGCTTCAGGAAGCTGATCCAGAAAACCAAGTCACTTCTTCTTGCAACTTACTTGTATGTTCAGCACTGTACCTATAGCATTATATATCTGATGCCCAGTTTAACTGATGCCCAGTTCCTATTGGGCAGCTCAGGTCATATGACCACTTGATACCCTACTGTCAAATTTTCAGTCTTTATTGGGATTTATTACACAGGTAGGAGCTGCTTCTCTAAAGAAATTGTATTCTCTTTAACTCCAGGAATCTTCTCTGTGGTTCTCTTACTGGGACCTGCCATAGACTTCCTACAGCATCCTTGTTCATTTTTGATCCCTTGGGACATAAGATAAAAATGCCAGAACAATGTTGACTGCAGTTTGGATCTACTGCAGAGCTCTTTTCCACTGTGGCTTCTGGTTAAAACTCACCACATTGCAGATTACTCACTAAGTGGCCAGAACAGTACAGTCAACATGTTACTTACAAAATGAGACAAGCCCACCTATCATTGGGCTTATTTTTTTGTACAAAATGTAGCAACTTGTTTTTTACTTAGAAGGGGATATTCAAAAAAACTTTGGATCCAAACATTCTTGAAATAACAATAAAATAGTGGGCACCTGAACATTTATGAAGCTCATATCTCACCTTCTGTCACTTTCTATATCTTCTGAAGCATCTAAGTTACTTACAAGTTACTCATAATAATGTAGTTATCCATGTAGTTATCCACTGGGAGGATATATGGGACATCAAAATGCTCAAGATCTCTGAAGGCTAGATTACAATGAAAAGCGACAAGATTGAAATAGTTCTGTGTAAAAGGAATGGTAAGCTATTGTGGCTGCCTTTACCTGACATTAGAAACTGATAAAAGTGTTTACCTGATCAATAGTTTGCACAAGGCCAGTAAACATATCATATTTGTAATGCCAATTTGCAGTTACTATTTCTACCTATTTATAGTATTTTATAGACATCCTCCAGAACATACCCACTTACTTCACTGACCAAGTAAGTTAGAATGATGAGAATGTCTATAGATGCAATTCATTTTTGGCTCATAAATGTTTCCACTATTAAAAATTTTTAAATATAGAATTTATGAGGATCTATCCAGACTTAACTGTTGATGAAATATAGGATATGGCATTTCCTATCACTGTGTTTATATCTCCTCCTCGGTTCTCTAACTAGAGGCTGAATTTCACACTCTTGCCAGGCACAGTTCCAATGTGGCAGCCATCAGAATATTCTTCATGCAAAAATTCCTCATCATAGTCACAAGGGCTCTTATGAAATCCAGTGTTGTATTTTTCCTGAGGCCACACTTTTCAGGGGCTATTCCCAGGAAAGGCAGAGTTTGGTTGAGATATTAAGACTGTCCTTTTCCTGGTTAATGGGGGAATTCTCTGACAGGAAAATTTAACCCAAGGAGTCTTTTTTTGATTTCATCAGTATTTCCTTAGAACTGCACTGTACCTTCCTTCATTCTTTTCCTTGAGTACCCACATCACCCCTGACAGCAATCCCAGCCTCCTACAGGTCTGTCCCCATTTTCTCTTACAGGCATTTCGCATACTAGACTTATTGTGCAGACTATATATTTTTTGATGTCAGATTCTTGGAGCACCTAGATCAGCACCCCTAGTCTTTTGAATACTGAGATGAAAACTTCTCTAACTTTAACTCATACTGATATTTTCTCTAGAGCACATTAAATAAACAAGGAAACTTGCAAGAACCCATACCAACTACTGTATCTCTAAATGGCAATACTACCAGATGTCTGGTATGTGTGTGTGCGTGCACATGCGCCTGTGTGTATACACATGTATGCTTGCCTACATTACTCTACATGTGAGGATGACAATTAACAGTCCTTAGAACATAATATACTTACTATTGCCCATGATTTCTTCCTTTTATGTTTCCTGAGAGGTTGAATTGCTGATATGTGCAATACCAGGCTCTGTATCTCGGGGAGAGGGCTTGGGTAGGTATTGAGGAAAGAAGTATTCTGGGGGCTTCAAGTAGAAGCAGTGGGCATGAGGTGGCGATCTGGCTGTCAGTTGCAGCCTGTTTCAACCCTTGAGTCCCAGAGAGAGTGGTCTGGAGAGGAAGTGGATTTTCATACCTTGTTTTTGGTGCGAACACCTGTTCTGTTTCTACAGGCAAAACATAATTAGACCATTAACTTCTTTCTTAAACCTAGTTCTGGCAGTAGCAGAGTTTTCCAGAAGTAACTTGCAGTTTTTGGAAATATATTGCCATTTTAATTGTAGATATTGCAAGTTATTTTTGTTATTTTTATTCTTCTGTATATTAGCAACTTGGAAGAGGCTGCAATAGGGCAATTCACTCTAAAATCTGATATTTCTATAGTTAATTGGTTAGGAAATAGATTGAAATATGTTATAAAAGTAACTTCATCTGTGCCTAGATTTGTATGCCATATTTCAAATAGAAATCTTGGCATTTTGATATTACATCCATGAGTTGCTATAAGAATATAGCACAAGAACTTAATGGGCTTTTTGTCCCATCTATATCAATTATAAAATAAAAAATTTCTTGAGGACTTCTCAAGCACCAGAATGAAACGTTCATTCCCTTATACATGCACCCCCAAAATACACACATACACATACACAACATAGATTACAGATGGAATTATCTACTCTGAGCCAGTTATCTGACATACATGAACTTGGAAATACTTACATCAAATGGTATATTTTAGTATTACCTGAAATAAGAGTCTTCTAGTTGTTCCTGTTGGAGCATCTTACTGTGTAACAGATAGTAGCCGTCTCCCTCGAAAAGAAGCCCACCCATTTCTATTTGCCTTCCAGTTAATTTTTGTCTTTTGATTTGCAATATTTTGGTTTAAAAATAATGCTCTTCCCAGAAATAACCAATTCTTTTTAACCTTTATCACTGATCTTGGCCATAGATGAAGCCTCTTGAATGTGGCTTCAGGCTGAGCCTTGACCCACAGGTTAACTTCACGCCAGCTCTGCCTGTTAAGACATAGGTACAAAATAGGGGTTTATGAATCAGATTCCAGCGATACTGTAAGGAAATTATAACCCCAGGCAAATCATTTAACCTTTCTCTTCACTTACAAGGAGATGTCGTGGTTAAATTATAAAAAGGTTTCTGTGAGAATGATATGAAAAAGCATCTATAAAGTGTAGTAGGCAGCACCTAGAAGACAGCAGGCAAACTAAAATGAGACAAAAATAAGACATAGTTCAGCCCTGTCCCTGCCATGGATTGAGGCATAAAGCAGTGACATATCTGGGTCCTCCTTGTAGTGCCTCACTATAACACTGTTTCATTGTCTGCCTTATACTTACCATCTGCGATTATAGGAATGAACTAAATGCATATTCCCACTTAGACCACTTCCCTCCGGCTTTCCTGCTTGCCCAGCACTCACTCTGGCTTTCAATAATTACACTAAGTTTATATAATTTCCATGATAAGAAAAGTCACCTTGGTGCAAAATGGGAGGTTAAAGTTAGAAAGGTTCTTAGAGACTACCAAATCCAAACCCTTGATTTTAAAATTAGGAAACTGGCATACAAAAATGGGAGTCACTGACCCATAGTCATGCAAGAGTAAAGCACAAACACAGCCTTTGATCATTATTGTCTCAGTGCACAAGCCTTCTGCAGCATCAGAGCTTTCTACAGGTGGAGAAGCAACAGGAAGAGAGGGATGCTTATCCCTGTACCTTAAGGATATGGTGCGGAAGCCTCACTCATATTAGGAGGAGGAGAGTCTTTGTATTAGGCATCTGTGCATGGGGTAAGTCAAACAAACTGCCCACTGACATACGTATTGTATCTGGAGGCTTACCGATAATGAAAGGCACTGAAATTAAGCTTTCGATGTCATAGGCTTTTAAGCTATGTATGCTCATGTAATCAATCACCTTAATCAACTCTTATAACTGTCCTACTAAGCTGTTTTGAAACTTGGGTTCATTGTTTTTCATCTTTTTACTCTTTAAAATAAAAAAGTGATTTAGAATTTTTTATCACCTCAGAGAGTTCCGTTGTGACTCATTCAGTTCACTCTCCACTCCTCCATAGGCAACGACTCTTGGTCTGTCATCATAAATTTGCTTTGTGTGTTCTTAGAATTCATAAAGATGCATACATGGAATATGAACTCTTCTCTACCTCATTCATTCAAGCAGCTATGTATATCATTGAGCATATCAATAATTTATTATATTTTCATGGTGGTAGTTTCTCAACAATATTTCATGGAATGTATATATAAAAGAAGGTACAACACTGTCACACTCCAGTTGATTGACCTTGTGTACACCATCTAACCTTTTTGAGGTTCAGTTTCCTCATCTGTAATATGAGTATAGTACAGTCTGCCTCTCAGGGCTAATATATACCTCCTAGCACTGCGCTTAAGACATTGTAAGTGTTCACTAAGGCAGCTGTAATCACAGAATCTTCATACACCTATCACTTTAGAGATTCCTGTGTGCCACCTCTGTTCTTCAGATGAGCACAGAGAGGCCCAGGGCCTTTCCGCTGGAAGTAGCAGATAGGGCCTCTTGATGCCCTGCACTGTGCTTGCTACATGGCTCCACATATACCCAAGCAGAAAGGTCTTGCTAGACTTCCCCAGATGGTATGCAACTGCAAAGTGCTTCCTTTCAGGGACTGTCAAAATACTCTCCCAGTGAGAAACTAAATAAATAGTTTTCTGAAACCTTTCAGATTTTTTAATAAGTCAAAATACACTTTTCTGACAGCATAATTGCTTTTCATAGTGGGGCCTTAAATCTGCACTATAAAAGAATAATGCAACAGTAGATCATTTGTGAAAACTTAATGAAAACGGAGTTAGGGAACCTCAGAGTCACTAGACCTTGAAATTCACTTTCAGAAACTAATTTGCAGTAAATGCATGAGAAACATATTTAGACATGATGAACTTCCAGGCTGGTTCCAGGCAGGTGTGGAAGTTTATCTTGATTAACTCCTTTGTTTTAATTAATGCCAAAGAGCAAAATGTGAGGATCTGGCCTTCTGTCAGCGGGAGCCATTTTGAAAGAAATTATCAGGCATTTCTGTTCTGGATCAACTCAGAAGGACTGCTGCACTGTGGAGGGCTCTGCAGGGCCTCACGGAACACCATGTTTGCTTTTCTCCTTTCTGGTACTGTCTACATTAATAACTAAAAATAACTCCACTGCTTATTTAGAGGTGGTTTCGTACAGTGGTTAAGTGCACAGAGAGGGAATCAGACACCTGACCCAAATCACTGTCAACCTGTATGATGTCAGACAAATAGTATAAATTTCCTGTGCCTTCGTCTCCCTATCTAGAAAGCAGGGCTAATAATCATCCTTAAAGAGTTGCCTTAAATATTAAAAGAATTAATACAAGCAGTCTGTTTAGAATCTGCCTGAACTGTTCTTATTTTGCCAATCATCACATGGCAGAAATAGTTCAAAGAACCTAATAAATGTCTTTCTCTGAGCCATCATAAGGTCAGGTAGATACCATTATCCTTATTTTAAAGAAGAGGAAACAAAGACTTAGAAATTGTAAACATTACCTGATGGATTTAATAAATAGAAGAAAACTGACCTGTGATCTTGGCCTCATTTGTCTAGAGTTCAGTTCACAAACACCTGCCCTGAGGAGGGATTATGAGTCCTTGAAATTTTGATGTCGCTGTTCAAACTCGCTGTTCAAACTTAGTAGCAGCTTTTCCTGCAACAGTGAAGTTACCACTCCCCTCAACAGCCACAGTGTCCTGAGTTCATTTGTTTTCTCCTGTTCCTTTAAAGCCCAAACATTTCAAAGCTTACTTTCTGTTAAGGATCAAGGAGGCTACTGTTTTCTATTCTTACAGTCTCAGGGCCCATTACTGAAATGTTTCCTTTGGCTTGGGAGAAAGCATCTGTCAGTCAGTAGCAATCCAGGTAAAGTAACCCAAAATGAGTTTAAGGTATTGAATGGAGCTAGAAATCCAAAGGTTTTCCTCATGAGACCAAGATTTGAATTACCCAGGGGAATGAGCCAAAAGAGCGATATACAGCCATTTGTTCTGTAAGAAAGTTAGACCATTAACACATTTGATGGCGAGAAGGCCACCTTGGAGGGAGATCCTACTTAGGAATGACACCCAGGAAATAGCTTATGCTGGGTCTGAAGTTATTGTACCTGGCTTTGGAAGGCTGGTCCGCAATATGTCTCTAGGATGATTTCTTCTTTGCACTTTAGCTTCTACAATGCTAACAGGAGGGCTTTGAACTGGGGCAGTTATTTCAAAGCTTTTTTAAAGAAAAGAGATAAATACTTATGTTCAACAAAATCTCCTTTTAGTGTGAAACTAGTCAAAGAAGAGATGTCCAGGTTGAAGTGGAGAGAGCAGATCTAGACCCTATCTGTGGAAGAAGTAGCAAAAAGTTTTCTTTTGCCTTCTCTCCCCTCTTCTTTCTTCCCCTCCCGCCCCTCGCCTTCTCTTCTCTCTCTCTCAGAGTTTGGTTATGGTGGTTGTTGGGAACTGAGGAAAACTTAGGTGTGAAATAGTGTTGCTCAGCCGGGAAATAGGCCCTGGGCTGCCTCTAGGTGCTGAAGGCTGCTGCTTGTCGAGCTATCACTCTTTGGGCATTGGGCAGCTGAGGATAAATGTTTGTCTCTTGCATGTATATTTGAGGCACCTCCTTTGCTCAACAAAGAAAGATATTTTGACCTCAGATCTTAAGAACAACAAGAAGGAAAAAAGGAAGGAAACAGTACCAGTAGTAATATTTGAACACTTTACTCCCTTCTAATTATTTTACAGATACTCATTCATATTCATGCATTTAATCTTTACAAAATTCAATGAAGCAAGTAAAAATATTTTTATTTTTACTATAAAGATGAAGAAATTAAATATTTCTTAGATATCTTTGCAAATATATTTAAGGGGAATAAAGTAGGAAGAATTATGGAATAGGAGGGAGACTTCAGAGATCATATTTCAGACAAATAGAGGGCACTGAGGAAACATGTAGGCAGAGAGATAGCATGGGCAGAGGACTAGGGAGCTAACCATATGCAAGGAGTTAGGAAATAAGGAGGGACCTGTACGTATTATGGTAAAAGCCATCGTGAAAAGTTACCTCATACAGAACAAGTATATGCAAAGTTCTGAATTTGGTAAAACAGAGAATTTGGAAAGAATTAGAAAAATCTCTGGAAGGAGAAAGGGAAAAAGGGACCGCATGTCTGGGCTGGTGTTTATTTAATTTTGTGCTATAAGATTCTATATTTTCTGGAAAACCAACAAGACACATGTTTGAATTTAGCTTTTTAAATTGCAAAGTTAAGTACATGTTATTTTGGATTCTGAGTCCAAACATTTGCTTGGTATTTTCCACACATCTTTGCTCCAATTGGAGTACATCAAAGTCCCGGTTTCTCTTGATGCTAGGCAGGCTTGCTGCTAAATGCCGTCTGGTTTTCTTAAAATGCCACCATGAGGATGGTGTTGCAGGCTTATGAAAAACAGTAAAATTGACTGGGGCTGGAAGAACCTGGTAGAGAATCTGAACTACCAAGGGAGAGGGAGCCTACCTGGATCCTAAGTCCGTCTCTGCTGTGGACCTATTTGAATAAGTCCTTCTCCCTCTAGGCCTCAGTTTCTTCATGGGCAGAATGAACAATTTAGGCATCTGAGGATTTACATAAAATAGGTGATGGACAGTTAGATAATGATATTCAAATATTACTAATTTCAAACACTTGTCACTGTAGCTAAGCCCCTTATCTCTAGTCTGTTAAGATACTTCTCTCCTAACAAATCCTTCACTTTTGTCCCCCTTCAGTCCCTGCACCACACAACAGCGAGCTTGTTCCTTTAAAAATAAGAGGATAATTCATTTTCTTGTTAGCAAGGCTTCGGTTATGTAGACTGTATCAGTGTAAAAGCCAGAGCTTTTCCTAAATGGCTGTGGAGTCCTCTTGTGACCTGGCCCCTGAGTTGTTCCCTTAGTTTCTTGCCTACCGTTCTTCTCCTTCACTCTGCTCCAGCACTTTGGCTTTGCTGTGGCTCCTTTGACTCCTGAGAACACTTTTTTGTCCTTGAGTCATACCTGTTCCCTCTAACAGGCAGCTTTTTAATCCCTGAGTTTTACACATTTTACTCTTTCTTCATGTAGGTCTGTCAAAGAATTAAAATAAAGACCACCAAAATAAACAACAAACAAAACCCTTAAAACAAAAACAAACAACAGTGAACATGTTTGGCTCCTTGTCAAAGATGAGGTGGCTGAGTATGTGTGGGAATGCATCTTCATCCTCTAATGTGTTCTACTGATCCTCAGGTCTGTTTTGTTTTTGTTTCTGTTTTTGCCAATACCAAACTGATTTTATCACTGTAGCTTTGTAGTATAATTTCAGGTCTGGGATTTTGATGCCCCCTGATTTGCCTTTGTTGTCCAGAATTGCTTTTGCTATTCTAGGTCTTTTCTGGTTTGAAATGAATTTCAGGAATATTTTCTGTAGGTCTGTGAGGTATGTTAATGGTATTTTCATTAAATCTGTGTAGCAGTTTTAGGAGTATATCCATCTTCACTCTGTTCATTCTTCCTATCCAAGAACAAAGAATATCTTTCCATTTTCTGATATCCTCCTCTATCTCCTTTTTTAGGGTACTATAATTTTCACTGTAAAGATCTTTTACATCTTTTGTTAGATTAATGCCTGAGTATTTCATTTATTTGGATGATATCATGAAGGGTATGCTTTCCTTAATTTCTCTCCGAGTTTGTTGATTGTGTATAGTAATGCTATTGACTTTTGAGTGTTAATTTTGTATCCTGCTACACTACTGAATTTGGATGTTAACTTTAGAAGTCTTTTGGTGGAGCTGTTATGATCTTCTATTTAGAGTATCATGTCATCTTTAAATAATGATAATTTAACTTCTTCCTTATCCCTTTTATTTCCTGTTCTTGTCTAATTGCTCTGGCTAAAGTTTCCAGAACTATATTGAATAAGAGTGGTGATAATGGACATCCTTGTCCCTGGTTTTTAGAGTGAAAGCTTGCAGTTTGTGACCATTTAATATGGTATTAGCTGTTGGTTTGTTTATTGTTCTTTTTTTTTGCTTTGTTTTTGCCTTTGTGTCTTTTTCTCTTCCTTTTAAAATAAAGAAATGGTTAAAAAAATTAAGTTGAGCTCATTACCTTGCACGATAAGGAAAACATGGCAAAGAGTGTTTTCCTAAGTGTGAATTAATAGCTCTTTGAGATCAAGCCATTTTTTTCATATCTATGATCTCAGCACACACAGAAGACCACATCGCCTACAGTAAGCTAATTAGTGCCTCAGACTTTCCTTTCAGCTGAAGTCAACTGCCTTCTATTCTATGCCCCTGTCATGGTTGCCCACCATTACATTACATTACATTCTATTCCTTTTTCGGCCCCAGATCTCCTTTGTATCCATTGTGCCCACTTTGCCATTCCAGTTCCAAAGAAGATCTCCAGGAAGCAGGCTCTCAGCACTTTTATCCTGTGTGTGTATCCCCTGCTGCCAGTCCCGAATCTTGCCCTGGTGTACCCTCAGTAGAGCCTTTCTGCAAGCCTGCAGTGTTACAGTTGTTCAACTGTTTACTCTGTTAGTAGTTTCTTGCCTTGAAAGCAGAGGACCACAAAATAATAATAACAGTTGTACAGTAGTTTAATGTTTGGCATGTTTTCATACAACAAACATTTGTTGATTTGCGTTTTGAGTAAGTGTAGGAGACCTAAATGGGTTACTGACTGGTACACAGGGTGATGGAGGTGAGGCAGCACAGCAATGACAATGGCGGTGATGAGTATTCGCAGGTAACTTCCCGTCCTGTGGGATCGAACAACGGGATCAAAGACTGGGAAATACAGTGGATTTTTAAAACACTGTAAACGAGTTTGCTACTATTGCATTTTGTTCATAGAAAATTATGTCAAATGAGGAGAGGTGTGTGTGTGTGTATGTGCGCGCGTGTGCGTGCGTGTGTGCATGTGTGTTTTCTTTTTAGTGCTAGAGCCTTGAAAACATTGGTTTCTTCATAAGACTGTCTTTATTGGACTTGTTAAAGTCCTAGTGGTCTGACAAGAAGATCCTCCTCTTCATCCAGCATGTGGCTTTCATTGGGCTCAGCTATAATAAACAAGGCACGCAGGCTATCCCATTGGTAAAATTTTCCTGCGTGGTGTATAGCAGGGTAACAAAATTCATGCTGTTGTGTAAGATGCCTTTAAACATTCAGAATCCAGACATGAATGATGATTACAACCCTCTTCTATTCCAAGCTGACTCCTGATAGGAAAAATATCTCTTGCAGCCTTTGCCCAGTGTCACTTATTATGCCATTATAAACTGAAAACATTTTTTCTGCCATAAAATTCCTCATGATGAATTGTACCACAGGAATTAGAGGGCTTTTTTCATCATTTTCTTCTTGATGAGCTGGCAAAATAAAGAGAATAAAACATATATGTTCTTTTCTTTTGGAGAAATCCAATCTCTGCAAATGACCCCCTTAAGACTCTCAATGACGGTTTATATGGATTCTGATCTTAAAAAAAATCACTCAACGTGGGGGCTTGGATGTGTATATTATCATGCAGTTAGTTTATTATTGAGCAATAGTCTGAAAGTGATTTGGAGGATGACTTCATTAGCAGAACTACAGAAAGCACCCCTTCAGTGATTTTGACAAGGAAACAAAGGGAATTTAGGACTTGTATTTAAAACAATGCTAACCTGGACACCTTTTGCAATGCATCATGCCTCATTACCTGAACAGACATATGCTTGATTGCCCACATTCTGTCTTCTTTCTAATTAATCCCACATTTACAATAAGAAAAAGCTAAGGCTGATGTCCATTCTAGATACTAAATTGTACCAACTGTACAAGATATGTTTCTTATATAAAATCCTGATTAAAATTCTGTAATTAAAATATGTTCACTTTACAGATGAGGAAAATGAGGATCAGAGAGTTTGAATAACTTGTCTGAATAATGCAGTTGTTAAAAAATGAAGACAGAAAATAAATCTGTTATCTTTTTTTTTTAAATAAGCTCTTTATGCTATAGTGTACTGCTTCCTAAGTACAATACAATGTCAAGAACCAAGAGATCACAGGTAATAGGATTATTATAATATTCAGTGATTTTTTTCTTTTTGATAAATCTGACATGACAATCTCAGTTATGTATTTGTTAGCTCCCAAAATAAGTATAGGTAGGCAATTGTAAGCTTTAACCCCAGGGCTTACAGTAACAGCCAAAGGCCTCTCCTAATTTTGGCTTAGCCACCAGACTGCATCACCTTCACCAAGCAGTGATTAAAGCTGCATGGTATTATCTGTTCATGTGTCTGTCTCCCCACTGAACGATGAGCTCTTTGAGTTCAGGGATCTAGTCTGAATAATTAGGTATTCACTGGATACATAATGGATAAATCGAGCGTGGATAATGGATGGATGGATGGACTGATGGATGGATGGATGGATGGATGGATGGATGGATAGGCAAACTTAAAGTTGAGAGATTGAAACTTTGAGAACAGCAGAATTGAAGGGATGGGAAAATTAAGAATCCCTCAAGAATGTTGAGATAGAGCAAGCAGTCAGAGGAGGAGGAAGGAAATCTGGAGACTGCAATGCAGTCTAAAGAGAGAATTTAAAGAGGGAATGTTGAAACATGTCAAATACCAAAACAATGTTAAATAGATAGTGTATTCACTTATGGAAAATATTAAGAATTGTGAAATAAGTATATTCACCAAGTTTATCAGAAAAGTAAAGGCTAAGAAGAAAGCTAGAAAACATGAACTTTGACATAGTTATGAAGACTCCCATTGGTACCCTGATATTTTGTACATTAATAGACCCCTGACTACTAGTAATGAGAGCCCTAAGCATTACCCACCTAAGTTGTGGTCTTAGTAGTTAGCCAAAGGTTTGTGTTTCTTACAGCCTTTTGAAGGTATACAGTCCTTTTGGGCACCTCCTAAGGGAATATATCTATGATGTCTGTCCCTGAACTTCAGTAAGAAAAATATTGTTCTTACTATCAAAACAAAACCAAGAGTCAATGCTTTCTGTTATATACTGTCTTTCTTGTAATCAAGGGAATTGACAGAATTATCTTTGGATGTGTAACCAAATGTTTGCCTTCTTCTGAGCTGTCAGCATAAAACAAGAGGCAAGTTTCTCTCTCTCTCTCTCTCTCTCTCTCTCTCTCTCTCTCTCTCTCTCTCTCTCTCTCTCTCTCTCTCCCTCTCTCTTTCCTCTCTCTCTTTCTCTCTCTCTCTCTCCCTCTGTTTGGAATTTAATTATCTGAGTAATTGCTTTAATTATTCAGTATTCTAAAATCACTACTCCTCAGTTCAGTTTTTATAACCTCAAATTTTCAGGAACTATCAGGTACTTTAATGAAGACCAATAGCAAAATATTGCTACGTATGAGTGGGTGACCCAGGAAATCTGACTGAAACCACAATTACCCTAATGGCAAAATCTGTATTCTCTCCCCTTCTGAGTTTCACATCAGATAAAATGCCCTGATTTAGGACTTGGCAAACAACATACATTTCATGTATAATTTTATAGCTCATTAGCATTACATTTCATGTATAATTTTATATGCTTATTAGTATATGTATTTTCACTTTGGAAAGGCAGTTTGATATTGAGGAAAGAGCCACATGATAATAAAAGGACTTTGCAGAAGGAAAATTCTACTGGGTACTACTTATATGACCTTGGACAAGTCACTGAACTGAGAAAATGAGACCTTTCTATCTATTTGCAGAAAAAATGCGAAGATGAACAAAATTTCATAAACTGGCTGATGTCAAATACATAGTAGACATTCAATAAAGTGCCCTTTCTATCAATGGCATTATTTCTATATCCATGATCTTAATTAGCACTCATAGTAATTCCGTGGGATTCAAGAGTGAAAATTGTTATTCTGATTTATCTAAAGGTAAGCCTCTCTTCTCTAAGAAAACCAGACGGCAGGGCTGACTCAGGTATGGCAGCAGGATCAGTTAAAACTGGAGTCAGTCCTAAGTTAAAGGTTGTGGATCTAATGTGCTTCTTGTGTGGCTCTTTCTAGATAAAACTGTCACCTTATTTGTACTCTGCCCTATACATACCCTGGTTGCATCACAGGATCTGTGGCTGGCCTACAGTTCCATCTCTGCTAACTCTCCAATTTGACTGTCAACTGCTGGGGCCTTTTGTGATTGACATCTGGGATCCAGTTTACCACTATAGTCTCGGCATTGAAGCAGAATATTTTATTGACAACTACCTTACACAGAGCCTGTACCATAGTAAATAGTGAATGTTCAGTGAATGAATGAATCTATGCGATGTTGTATACTAAAGAACTTTGTGAACTATAAGATGCAATTTATAAGAATGTTACCAACAATGATCATTATTAAGTCAGCTAGTGAGACTGGCCCTTAATCTGTTATTCATTCCTCTATAGTTAAGCATTCAGGGCACAAAATGGCCATGTGGTAAGCCCCAGAGGTATAGGCTGAGTCAGAAGGGACATGTGTGGTCATTTATTTCCCCTTTTCCACAAAGCTTTGGTAAAGTTCCCATCTTTCATGCCACCTTAAACTCCTGTGGGAATTCCTAGGAATATCATACAGAATACTGAGGCTGCCTGGGAGCCATTATCCTGTGTGTGATGACGGGTTTAGAAAAGCAACATGATTTGTGCATGTTCCCAGCTGTCACTGAAGCTGCTGCCTTAATGGATTAGTTAGCTGTCTGTGTTTTGAAGCTTTTATTGTCACCTGTTCATAGGCTTCCACAACCATGTGAAGAGGTCAAGGTATGATAAAACAAGTAAAACAGGTAATATTAATCAATAATCTACAGTATGCTAGACAGTGTTTGAAGCCC
The DNA here is from genome assembly GCA_004027595.1 of Dinomys branickii. Lineage (NCBI taxonomy): Eukaryota > Metazoa > Chordata > Mammalia > Rodentia > Dinomyidae > Dinomys > Dinomys branickii. Next base: position 73,941 of record PVLD010003946.1, read on the forward strand.
CTTAAGGGGATAGTTTTATCTATGTAACAGTCTTATAAGGTGCATGCTATTATTAGTTTTTCTTTACAACAGGAAGTAGTGGCAGAATCAAGATTCAAATTCATAATGCTTAACTCCAGAATCTGTGACTTGAATCAATAATCATATGGCCAATGTAGAAATGAAGAAACAGAGATCCAGTGTTGTTTTATAATAAGTTTAAACATAAATCCATCTCGTGCCAGCCTGCAGCCCCCAGGTACAGGCCTGTGCAGAAAGCCAAGCAATTCTGTGTATAGGTAGGTAGCAAGAACTTAACATTGAGATCCTATGACTTCTGAGAGCAAGGCAGAACTCCAGGCCCAGAAAGACTGAGTACTGGGTGAAGACTTACATGCAAGAGAAAGCTGAGTTCTAATTCTCTAGTTATATGAACCAAAGCACAATGACCAGCAATACCGAGTCACCAAGCAGGTGCATTTTACATTCTGCTTCCTTTCCCCACACTAGTCCTTCTCCTTTCCAACTTATTAAGAAAAACATAAAAAAAAAGTATGAATATTGAGTGCTTATTATTTTAAAGAATTTCTAGGATGTAATTTCTGGTGATTTTCTAAATAATCCTGTGAGATAAGTAACACTATTATTAGTTCAATTTTAAAGAAATTTAAGCTAAGAAAAGTAACGTGCCCTAAGTCACAAAGATGTTAAGTATCTGGGTTGTGCTTTTAATTATTTAGTAATTATTTACTTAGTAAAACTGCTAAGCACCTGTTGGATGGATGAATGAATGAATGAGATAACAAGATCAAGCATCTTTCCAATTCCCTCAAATTCCTTCTCAGGATGGATTTTGGCTGTATTTCCTGATACTTGGCTGCACATTGCTATAGTTACAGAGGCTCTAAAAATGCCAATTGCCTGCCTCCTCCTCCATCGAATCAGAATCCATGCCCAGGATTTGGTATTTTTAAAATGTCCTACATTATTTCCTTACATAGCCAGAGTTGAAGTTGACTGGTCTTGGAACACCTGGAATTTCCTCCCAGGGCCTTATATGCACAGAGCTTGTAGCTCCTGCTCTTAAGTGATGCCGGCTGTGGAACAAGAACCCAGGCATCCTAAGCCTCTGATAAGGTGTGAACTATACCGACTGGCATTTTTCTGGCCTTTGTTGTCGCTTGGTGGAACTGTAGTGTTTTGCCCTTTCTCTCTGGCCTCCCAGTCCTGGACTTGTCAGTACAAATCCTTCCCTCCTTCTGACAGCAACACCATCCAGTAATGCTGAGAGCCTCCTGGGATGTGAGCCTCAGTTAACCCCTCCTGCACTCTCCCTGTGGGTTGTGCTCGCTATAGCCCTGTGCTCACTACACCCAATAGTCCTCTGTCACTAGACACCTCTCCCTTGTGTCCTTTGCTTCCTCCTAGAGAGTGTCACAGTCTTTCTGTGTTTCTACTTCTTGGTCTTCTGTCTGTAACAAAGAGTATTGTGAAAATCAATTGCTTGGGTCAAGGAGAAAGTATTGATTCAGCTAACAGAGCTGATGCTATAAGGGAGTCAGAAGGTTAGAGAAATAAAAATGACTGGCATTTCAGGATTTGGCTGCCACTTCTGTGATTTATGCTCCAGAAACAAGCTCTCAAGAATCTCTTCTCCCATCTAATTGCTGTGGTGACTTGGAACTCCCGTTTTTACTACCAATTTCTTTTACCTGGACCCTCCTTTGTGCTACTGCAGTGCTCTAGAAATGTCACCAGAGCCCGATATTCTATGCTATTGACAACACGTGTTCACAGACACACCCGTCTTGCATCTGGCCAAGGCAGAGAACAGTAGTACTTTGCACTGCCTCTCTCCCCATTTTCCAAATTCTCTTGGCATAAAAGTGGTTGGTGTCAGTGAGTGTAAGTGATATATACTTAAACAGTAAAGCATTTACCAAGGGTCTCACAGTGATTATATGTGACCTATAGTGACTAGAACAGTGTTCAGAAATTCATATCCGCAGTTTGATAGAGGAAGTATCTGGTAAAAGTGAGCCCACATCTACAGACAAATATATTTGAAAACAAGTGTGTTCTATCTCAGCCTTTGCCATGGCAATGTAATAACAGGGGTTTTAACACAACTGACCACACATACTTATTCAAATCGCATGCTTCCTTTGGCTTTTGGGAAATAATTCTTAAAGGTCTCTTTTCAGGTACCCTTTTGCTGGCTGTCTTTCATTTCCTCTCGCCCTAGAAATTAATGTATAGTGGAGGCGGTTCTTTTAATCTCTTCATTTCTCTATATTACTTCCTTGATGATTTCAACTAGTCACCTGGCTTGAAATAGCATATATGAGCTGATGACTCTACCTGGACCTCTTTCCTGCAACCCAGAATAATATGCTTAATTGTTGATTCAAAATTTTGGCTTGGATCCCTCATAGGCATATGAAATACACGTTGTCCAAAATCAAACAAAATTTTGAATCACCAAAACCGCTTCTCCCATAGCCTCCCTCATTTCTGTTAATGACAGTCATCTCTCTGTTGTCTGACACCCAATTAACTAAAGTATTGTCTTCATTCTGTGATCCATTGTGTCCACACTCCGAATCATTCCCATTGCCTTCATCTCTGCCTTCTTATTCCAAACCATTATGTCTCCTCTGGATTCTTGAAAGAGCCCCTGGTACTAGCCAGTTTCCTGTCGCTGACCCTTAGCATCTGACACCTACAACTTAAGGGACAGGTTGATTTTGGCTAACAGTATCTGTGGGTTCAGTCCATCCCTAACTGGCTGCAAGGGAGAAGTGGCCTGGCAGAATGACATGGCAAACACACTCCCACCTGCGCCCCTTCTGCTGGGCCCCACTTTCAAATGTTTGAGCTTTGGGAGACATTTCAGATCTAAGCCGTAACAACTCCTAACTAGCTGTGGCCTTGATTCTGCTCTTGCTTGCCCTGTTCTTCCCCACATACATTCAAAACAACTTATTCTACACCTTTCCAGAGTGACCCTTATGAAATGAAAAATCATACCATGATAGTTCTCTGTTCAGAACCCTTCAAGGGCTTCTCATATCCCTCGAATCAAAACAAATATACAGTCTTTTCCTGATGGCCTACCAGGTTCCACACAGCTAAGCTCTTTTCATTCCACCTCTCCCCCCTATTCTTTATCACCCTTCCCCTTGACCACCCTACTTTAGCCACACTCTCCTCCTTGCTATTTCATGTTCTAACCAAGCATATTCTTGCTTCAGAGAAGTTCAAATTGCTGATCTGTACCTGGAGTACTTTGCCTAAATACTCTCATCTGTCACTCCTTCTCTTCTTTTACTTCTCTGCTTAAATAGCACCTTATCTGTTGTGCTTTTCCTGACCATACAAGATTGTATAAGAACCATCCTACCTTAGCATTCTCTGTTCCCCTCTTCTGCTTTGGTTCTCCATCTGACATCTGGAGATATCGCATGTTAGATGGAGAAATTTCTATTAAAGCATGAAGTCCTAGAGTGCTAGACCATTGTCACTGTTTTCTTCATTGAAATATTCCTAGTTCGCAAAATAATGCTTGGAGGGTAAGAGGTTCTCAAATAATTGATTAATTTATCAATTCAACAAATATTTATTGAGCATATACTATGGTAACAAATACTCGTTTAAAAATCAGCTATGATTTAGGATGCTTATGAAGTCTTTATATTTTATCATATGTTTTTGCCATGCAAGCTATGAAAAGTAGTACTAACATCTCCAATTTATGCATGAAAATATTTGAGTTCAAGAGAGGAAAAGATTTGGTTACGAGTACATAGAGAAATAGTGTTGAATTCATGTCTTCTCATTTATGTGTATTCCTGTTCTGCCCATATGCCTCCACTACGAAATAAAATTAATTTTAAACTGAAATTGGAGCATTTCTATTCCCCAGAACATGAGTATAGTTCTAAGTGTTATTATTCACGGGTAGAAATTCCTCCCCTCAAGCTCACAGTCTAATATGAGAGCTGAACACATAAACCAATAAGGGTACATGTTTGACTGGTCAATATAGACAGAAGTGCAAGATATCATGGGCAACTAAGGAAGGGTTACCCAACCCTACCCAAGAGTACAGTGAAGAGAGCATACAGAAAACTACAAAAGATAAAAATGACTCTTCAAAATCAAGTATTTAAGGTCTTATATGAATGGTACAAAATTAGGCTGCGAGGAGTGCTAGTGGCTTCTTAAGCTCTGTGACATCACAGTATTGTCACCTAATAAAATGTTATTTCTTATTTATATAACAATGCAGTGTAGTTGCTTGTATTCAAAGTGAAGATTTCCTATAGTTAATGATTTGGGAAGTACTCGCATTTTTATTGGGTTTCTCTGTAAATAAACAGGCTGATTTTAAAAATTACAGAACTCGTGGACCTTTGATGTATAGTGATATATCAAAGAAGATGTTGTTGAAGGATGAGACAGCTGTATGTTATTTTACATTTATCAGCGCATATGAAGATCCTTTATAGTATTCAGGTAACATGTCTTTGTGTCAAATATGTAATTCTTGCCTAATTTTATATTTTCCATCAGAAAAAACATAATAACATTATTATTAATCACAATGTCACAACTCTTTGAAACTTGTTTAAGTGAAACAATATATACGTTTTGCCTCCCCTGGTCTATAACACGTACCATTTATTTAGTTACAGAAATACTAGTGATGCTGCATTATCCTGCATGAGTGATGACTTTTGTGGAACCTCTCAAAGGGTTACTGTTTTGCTTTGCTGATGAAAACAGGAGTGTCCTCAGATATGCAGAAAAAGTGATCAAGTCATTGCAGCTTGTGTTAGTTAATATTCTATCGCTATGACAAAGTGCCTTACAGTGACAACTTCAAAAGGAAAAAGATTTATTTTCACTCCTGATTTCAGCAATTTTAGCCCATGGTTACTTGTTTTCATTGTTTTGGGGCCTGTAGTGAGGCAGAGGATCATGGCAGACAGAGAATGAGAAGCTAATCTGCCTTCCTCGTGGCATCAGGAAGCAGAGGGAGCACAGAGTCCTCGTGATTAAATCACCATCTAAAAATCTACCTGCAAATACCATGGTACTGGGGAATAAACCCTTAACACATGAATCTTTTGGAGAGCATTTTATACTGAAACCATCACACAGTCAGGTTAAATTTTCTCTTTGCAGTCTCATCGGGTAAATGTAGAGCAACACACCTTCCAACCATGTCTCCTCTTAAACTAAGATCATGAGCTTCATATGCCGAAAGGTGAACTCTTTCAATACTGACTAGATTGCTAACTTCAATGTACATTCAAAACAGAGAGCATATCTAGGAGCTGTGGGTGAAGGACGTCATTTCTATGGTGAAGGGATTATCCATACCTCCACCATCACAATTTTAAAGTAACTGGAGACTAAATAGTAGCATATACAGGGAAGGGCTCTGGTACTATAACAGCCTCAAAAGCCCTTAGCTGACATAGGAATAGCCACTCTCAGAGGACTGCTAGATGAATACAGGCAAGGCGCCCATGTGGAACAATTAACATCCACGAGTACAAAACAGCAGAATGAGAGTTAATTGAGGAACTCATATATCTGCAGTATCATCTATATAGACAGCTAGTAGTGGGCAGTCAGTAACCTACATCCCTGAAATTGTTCTGCATCCAGGGTGTGCAGTGTTAGTACCATCTGGCAATGCAGTATCAGCGATGCCCTAAGAGAAATGTGCCAGCCAATGGAAAGAGCCCTGTCCCTGGACTCTCTTTCTGGATCTAGAGCACAGGAGCTGAGGGTAAATAGGAGTGAGTACTAGAGCTCCTCTGGACGTCTGGTATCCCATACACATGGCTTAGAGGCTTGACTAGCTAGCTTCATAATTTGTGAGACCCTGTGCAACATAGAAACATGGGGGCCCTTATTGAAAAATGTATTAAGAATTTCAAGATGGCACCAGCAAGGCATTAAGACAAGATCTCGTACAGGATGTCAGTGAACATTCTCAATGAGGAAAACTGGGGAATGGTCTATGTTCAAGGTACTGGCCCAGACTCTTAGCACTGACTGATCCCAACTATTAAAAAAATCCTAGAAAATTTGAAGGAAGGTATCCCAGATCTGAAGCCATGATGATGTGAGGGGCGAGACCAGGATCCCTCATGGCCGCTTATGAAGACCATGATACTGGTGCCCAGAGGCCAGACACTTTCTGTATTTCGTTGGGGCCGACTCCTAGGGCCTTAGTGTTCTCTGCCCCCAGTTCACTGGTGAATGAAGCATGGAGAAGCCCTAATGTGCAATATGCAGCCTTGAAAGTAGTATACATCACTTCCGGTCATATTTTATTAACAGTAGCATATTTTAAGATAATTATATCTAATTGTTTTGGGGGATTTGGTAACGCAGTCTTTGCTAAGTAGTTACTTCTCAGTGGCAGCTTTATACTGTAGTGGTTGAAGAAGGAATATGAACACTTACTGAAAAGTTAGCCTGTCTCAAGGACTTGGGGAGCAAAAAAGTATGAACACGGGAAGGAGCAACATGAGTAAAATCTCTTTCGTTCAATAAACCTGTCCAGAGAACTATAGGCAGGTATTATTGGGCACAAAATATGAGGAAAAGATTGGCACAAAACAAGGCAGAGAGGTCACTAAAGGTCAGGCTGTGTAGACTGATTGCCAAGCCATAGAACCTGGAGTTTATTCTGAGAAAAAATACACAGTAATGAAGGACTTCAAGCAAGGAAAAGGGATGTTGTCAGAGTTGTGTTTTAGAAAGATCGTTGGCTGTGGCAAAGTGACAGCAATGGGTAGAAACAAGGGTCTTGGAGTTCAGAACCCATTGAAGGGATCCTGGTGTGAGATACTGTATCAGCGAGGGGTAATTCAGAACATAATTCGTAACTCTTGGTACACTAAATCCAACTTCTGGAGGGGCTGGAGAGTGAAAGTCAGAGCAGCCGCTGTGGGACAGCCTCATGGATGTGCAGGTAATAAGGAAAAGATGTGGGGCAATGGGAAATTATCCACTTTGGACAAGAGTAGTGTAAATCGGTGCAAACATTGTGTAAAATACAGTAACCTTATCTAGTAAAGCTAAACATGTTTAAACATTCCTAGCCACCCGTTCCATTTCTAGAGAATGTCACAGAGATAGATTGTCTAGAGAATGTCTAGAGGTAGATTTTTTTGGTTACATCATTATTTGCAATAACAAAAATTATAAACCATGCAAATATATTTATAATTGATCTGTTCATACATATGACATTATATAGAAATTGAAATGCATAAATAGAGATGCAGCTATTAATATAGTTAAATTTCAAGTCATACTGTAAGGGGAGAAAAACATGCTGTAGGTGGATATGTACATGAAGTCATTTATATATACTTTGAAAACACGGATATTCTAATTTCTTTATGGGTACCTGTATTAACAACCAAAAAAAAAAAAAAAAAGAATAGGAATGATGATATTCAGGGCGATGTTTACATCTGTTAGGGAAGAAGTGATTGAGCTAAAACATGGGTTTTAACCCATATTTATGGTTTTCTTTCTTTAAAAAACGAAGCATATGGGGAAGTGTTAGGAATTTATAGTCTGTAATTTTTGGAATACTTGAAATTTTAAAAACTAAAGTCTTATAAATTTAAATAAGCAAATTCACTTCATCTAAAACCTTCAGTCTCATAAAACAAAATACCCTGTATATCCCCCCGTGGGCTGCTTGGTGACATTGTTATTGCATCACATTGTTGAATTTACAATACTGATCCTTATTGTTTGCTTATCTCCACGCCACACTGGTGAGGAGCGTTCTTTGCAGGCAACGACAGTTCTTTTCTATATCTGCAGCCCTAGTTAGAGCCTAAACCAGAGTCAGCTTCATATTAGTGTTTTCTGGGTGCCAGTTAGTAAATCTAATTTTCTTTTTTTTTGTTGTATTTATCTGTATTATTATTTTTATTTCTTTTTTAACTTTATTGATTCATTTTAGATATGCACAGTGCTAACATTCATCATAGGGGATTTGTACCTGTACCGGATACATCCTGCTGCTTCCTTTATTCCTGTTTCTCTCCCAGCTCTTCAGCGTCTCTCCCCTCACTCTTTACAAAAGCTTTGTTCCCACCTTGTCCTTCTATTCTCTTATTTTTCTTGTCCTTTCTTTCCTTCCCCCACCTCTTCCTTTGTTCCCCTTCCCATTTTAATATTTTGTTCCCATTTCCCCAATATCTGTTAGATATTTTGGTCCTTATTTACACTTTCAGTTTCTCACATCAGAGAAACAACGTGTTATTTAAACATGTGTCCAATTTATTTCAGTTAAGAGTATGGTCTCAAGATGTATCCATTTGGCTGGTAATGTCTCAAATGTACCCTCCTTTATGGCTGAGAATTCCATTGTATAAAAAAAAAAAAAAACCCTGGTTATCAAGAATCCTTCAATGGTTGATGGGCATTTGGACTGTTTCCAAGATTTAGCTACTATAAACTGTGTTGCTATAAACATGGGTGCACATATATCACTATGGTATATCTTTTACTCTTTTGGGAAAATACCCAGAGGGGGAATAGCTGGAACAAACAGAACCACTAGTTTTGATTTATTGAAGAATCTCCATACTGATTTCTGTAGTGGTTGAAGACTACGCTCCCACCACCAATTGAGAAGGGTTCCTTTTTCCCCAAAGCCCCACCAGCATTTGTTATTGGTTCTTTTTCTGATGATAGCCATTCTTTCTGGACTGAGATGGAATCTCAACATCATTTTAATTTGCAGTTTATGAATGACCAGAAATGTTGAATAGTTTTTCATGTATTTATTTGCCATGTTTACTTTTTCGTATGAGAATTGTCTCTTCATTTCCGATGCTCATTTTTGACTGGGTATTTAAATTTGAGCAAGTCTGATTCTCGTGAGTTCTTTATGTATTCTAGATACGAGTCCTTTGTCTGAGGAGCATCTGGCAAAAACTTTTGTCACACTGTGAGTTGTCTCTTCACTCTGTTGGTGGTTCTTTTGCTGTGCAAAAGCTTTTTAATAAAATGATATCCCAGTATTGATTCTTTGTGATATTTCCTATGCAGTTCGTGTTTTTTTCGTAATATCTACGCCCACAACAATATCAAGAGCTCTACCTGTTCTGTCTTCCGGCAGATTTAGTGTTTCTGTTTTAGTATTTAGATCACTGATTCATTTCAGTTTTAGTTCATGGTGAAAGTTTTGGGTCTAGTTTTAACCTTCAGAATGTGTAAAGCCAGTTTTTCCTGCCACATTTATGAAAGAGGCTTTCTTTCTTCTAGTGACGGTGTTTGGCTCCTTTGTCAAAGATAAGGTAGCTAAGTATGTTTGGAGTTGTTTCTCGGCCTTCTAACCCGTTCCATTGATCTTGGGGTTGGTTTTTTTTTTTTTTCGTTAAGTTTTCTTGTTTTTTTAGGGGGCTTTATTTGTTTGTTTGTTTGTTGCTTGTACTATGCTGTTTTAGGGCCGTAGCTTTTTAGTATAATTTCAGGTCAGGGGTTGTGATGCCTCTGGCTTTACCTTTTTGCTCAGAATTCCTTTCGCTATTCTGGGTATCTTCTCATTCCAAATAAATTTTAAGATTGTTTTATCTGATTCTGTTAGATATGGCTATTGGTATTTTGATCAGGATTGCATTAAATCTGTATATCAATTTTGGGAGTATGACCATTTTCACTATATTGTTTCTTCCTACACAAGAACGAGGGATATCTTTCCCTTTTCTGATACTCACATCGATCTTTTTCAAAGTTATGTAGTTTTCAGTCTAAAGGTCTTTTACTCCCTTCATTAGATTGATTTATAGATATTTGGGGGTTTTGTATGCTATTATGAAAAATGTTGCCCTAATTTCTCTCTTAATGAGTTTATTATTTTTGTACAGGAAGGCTTTTGATTTTTCACTATTGACTTTGTATCCCGCTAACTACAGACTTTAATTTTTAAATTTAGAAGTCCCTTTGGTGCAATTTTGGGGATCTTCCAAATAAAGTATCATATCATCTGAAAATAATGATATTTTAAAGTCTTCCTTTCCTATTGTCATTACTTCAATTTCTTTCTCTTATCTCATTGTTCTGGCTAATGTTTCCAAAACTATATTAAATAAGAGTAGTGATCCTTGACTTTTTCTTGATTTCAGTGTGAAGGATTTCAGGTTTTGGCCATTTGGTACGATGTTGGCTAGTGTTTTGTTACAGATGGCTTTTATCAGATTGAGGTAAGGACCAGCTATTCTAATTTGCCACAGGGTATTTATCATGAATGGGTATTGGACTTTATGAAAAGTTCATTCGGCATCTATTGAGGTGAGCATATGATTTTTGTACCTGACTCTTTTAATATGGAGTATTACATTTGTTGATTTGCAAAGGTTGAACCATCCCCACATACCTGCGATGAATCCCACTTGGTCATCGTGTATAATCTTTTTAATGATTTGCTGCATTCTGTTTGCCAGTATCTTTCGGAGGACTTTTGTGTCTGTGTTGATTAGGGAGATTGGCTTGTAATTCCTTTTTTTTTTTTTTTTATTGAATTTTTCTTTCATTTTGGTATCAGGGTAATGCTTGCTTCCAGAAATGAATTTGGTAATATTGCTTCACTTTCAATTTCATTAAAGAATCTGAGAAGTAGCAGCATAAGGTCTCTAAATTTCTTATCCTTTTTTTGCATATCAGAAATGCACTTTTATTTGAAAACAACTTTAATTTTTAGACAAATAATTTTAGTATATAAATTTGATTTTGTTTTTATATAGAATAGGAAGATTTCCCTCATTAATTTTCCATGTGAAGGGTACTATATGCTGGGAGGAAAATATGTTCTGCACACAATTGCATATCTTTTCTGTGTAGCATTGAAAAGGAACTGTGTAGTGCTCCCACATACAAATTAGATCAAGCGACATTATACATTAGAGGAAGGGAGAGAAATAGTCTAGTTAATCAGATTGAAGAAGCACACCTGACACAAAAACTGTGCAAATAAGTCAAGTCAGAAACCTTAGTTAGGACACGGTAGATAATGTGGACAGGTTTGTAAGACTATAGCATATATACCCCAGTAAAACAGCAAGGAAAAGTTATTTATATAGAAAAGCTGGAATGAGAAATTTTCACTAAAGCAAATTAACTTGTCAACTGCCAAACAAAACTGAGCAACTGAGTGTTAGTATACTGAAAGCATGTTATACCGTTTTCTGTGCAGCATGCCAAAGAATAGTTAGAATGTCTTCATTGGTGCGTATGAATCATTAATGGTCATGTTTTTGCCTCTTGCCAAATTTCAAGCACGTCTTATTTTAGAGTATATACTTTTTATCTGTTTTTCAACCTGTAGAAAAAAACCCGTGAAGACAACATTCATCCTGAGGCAGAGGATGACCAGCAACCTCTTTTATAAACTGCTTGTCTCCTTGCTTCCCTTCCCCAGTGAAATTGTTCTCAAACATTCCACCATCTCCTCTAAAAGAAAGTTGATGCAAACATGCTTTCCCTGGGAGTCAGGAACTACCAGCCTGCTCTTTCTAATTCACTTTATAGCCTTCGAAAGTCAGTGTATTGTCTTCTAACAGCAGATTCATTTAGTTTGAACAGAGGAAAATTTGGGTTGACTCTGGTAGGTGGTGAAGCACTGGGCAAATCCCCAGCATCTATGGGTTGCTCAAGTGGACCTAGAGGAGGTGCTCTTTCAGGTACTGCAGCTCGGTGATCAGCCGCTGATCAGTCTGCCAGAATCTCTGCCTTTTCACTGAAAGGACCACAGCAGCAGGCTCCCTCTGCCCCCTCTAATTTTCTTATAAATGATTGAAATTTTCATTTCTCCTTTTCTCTGACTTCTTATATCTTCCCAGTCTCCTTCCCCCAGGCTCTCTTCTCCCTGTCCTTAAGCAGCTTTAGTTATATTTTAATTGGAAAATTTTTAAAGAAAGATATGAGGAACATTTAAATACTTCTGTAAGAAAATGGCTCTTGTGATTGAAAGCCATTAACCTGTTGTAATGTAACTTCTAAGGTATAGTGGTCAGCTGAAGCAAAGCAATTTTGTCCATGGCTCTTGTCCCTGGAGTTTGACTACATTAGGATTTATGCTTCTGTCTTTCCAAGACAGAGAGTTATTTCGCTCTGAGTTCAAAATAAATAATTGGCAGGACTGTGCACATAGACTGGACACCAAGAAGTTCTAGGTAGGTGTATTTAACCCTAAATTCCAGGAAAGCTCAGCACTGTTCATGTTATAAAATTTATAGGAAATCCCAGTCAGTTTGTTCTTAGAAAGAGAGGAGAAGGCAACAGTCTGGGTAAAGCAGGGCAGTCTAGGGAAATGGAGTAGAGCAGATGCCTGTGGATGGTCTTTTTTGCTTCCAATTGCAGCAAGTAAGGGAAGGTCGGCTGGAGTTGAAGAGCCAGGTTCCCAGCAGCCTCCACCTGCAGGGTGTAGTCTAGAAAGGTAATAGTAATACTATTCATAGTAAACAGTGCGTAACTCCCAGCGGCTGTTTACTGAGTAGAAATACTTTGTATTTGCTACATGGCTTTCTGGTTGTTTTTATGTGTATTTATCTCATATTCCTCCCAGTATTCTTTCTATTTCCCTAATGAAAAAATCATGCTTAAGGAGGTTAAACATTTTTCTCAAGGTCACACGCCTGGGGCAAAACTAAAATGTAAGTCTAGATCTGCCTAGCTCCTGCTTTTTGTATTATACCATGTTAAACAAACCGATGTGCAAAGCTGGTTAATAAGAAATAACCTGTGATGAAGAGCTAATGTGGGGATGGAAATAGAGGCGACCTGCTCCCCCGCCCTGCCCCAGCCAGACACTGGGCTCTGGCCTTCACCTTCACCAGCCCATCTGTCTCACCACTACTTTGGAATGAGGACAGCAGATGCATAAGGGAATCATTTGGGTCTAAAGTGCAACTATATCACTATGTATACAAGGTGACCACTTAGCAAAAAGATCTAAGTGTGGTTAAAAATGTCTAAGTGTTCTCCGTATTCCTCCTAACTCAGACACTCTTGCATCCAGGGCCAGGGCAAGGGCAAACTGTGGAGGATCACAGTGATTTTGTCTGACTTGCTCTGGAAAGCTTGGCCGAAGAGGTAGGCTGTGCCCTTGGCGTGCAGCATGTATACAGCTCTATGGGTAGGGAGTGCAGTACAGGGGAAATGAAGCCTGAAGCAGAACCCTCACTTCTGTCCTTCACAGCTGTGTGCCTATGTGCACAACACTCAACTACAAGGGACACTATTTTCTTTATTTTTAAAATAAATGTAATAATAGAAAATGCTGTATAGATAACGTTGCTGTCCCTGGAGATGAGTGCTATTTTTGTTGTCTAAAATTCCTTTACCTTCCAGGCCTGTACTGGGCTAATTTCTAGGATAACATGCTTTACATATGTGGGAATCAATGTTATTGAGGATGGAGTTGGAGCAGGGCATGGTACATGGTCAGATAGACACTGAGGCACAATCCAAATTTGTAAAATACTTCCAGAAACTCATGCCTCTCTTACGCCACCCAGATATTTAGAGTGGTGGTGTAAGAAACAAGAACCATATATTGCAACCATGCAAATAGCAACCTCATGGTTTTATGTAGCACTTTCTCACTGATCTTCAGAAATGATCTCATTTGATTACTGGATTTCACACTTGATCTCGACAACCTTTAAGGCAAGATGGAAGAACACAAAACGTACCTGCGTGCCCTTGGGCAGATCATTCCTCCCTCGTGAGCCTCTGTGCAGTGCCTACAAAGGAGTGCTAGAAACAGGTAATAACAGTCAATAAATGTTTGTTTGTTGTAGTAAAATAAAATTCAGAAGCATTCTATTGCAATCAAATTTGATAATACACAAGAAAATCCCTTTCAAACTCTACTGTAACCCAACAATTAGAGTGTCAAATTGACTTCCACCAAGGATGTGATTTATTTCTGGGAGTGCCTTATCTGGGATGAGGAAATCTACCCTAGGGAATAGTCCTGCTAATATCTTGACAGATTTTAAAATATTCTAAAGTGTATGAAAGATCCCAGGCCCAAAAGGGCAGGAAGAGGAGGGGCAGGGAGAAAGACGTGAAGTGCAAGTCAGAAAACTGAAGCATATACCCAGTACAGACCTCAGTTCAGACAGAGAAGGAAGGCTGTGACCCTAGATGGGAACAACATCTGAGGCCCCTTAAATATGCTGCTTAGGGCAGCAGGACCAATTGTTGTGCTAACCCTCATTTGCCCATTGCAGATTCTCTGTCTCTCTTTCTGTGTTTCTGGTCCCAAAGACTTTTGTTATATGTCAGCAATCAATTTGAGGATGGATTCTCAACTCACCTCATTTAATCAGGCTGCAGCACATCTGAGCTAGGCTGGATTCGGGCAAATGCTAGGCACGTTGTTTGTGCTCTGAGCCAAGTCTCAGTCAGCAGCCTGTCTTTCTGGAAGGTGTCTATAGCACAGGCTAAATTTATGATTCCTCTCTGGGAGTCTTAAATAGTACATGGTGGCCTTTTCATCTACCCATACAGCAAGCATTATTAATACCTCTTCAAAGCTTGGGATCAGATGGAAGGAATTCTGTGCAATAGAAAGTAGAAAAGAAGCTCACCTTCACTGAGCATCTGCTGGCCCCTGGGCACTGGAAGATACTGCAGGCCCCCTTCCATCCTAGTGTGTACGTGTCATATTGTATCCCTGCCCAGTCCCTTTGGAATGCTATTCATGGGCCCTTTCCTCCTCCAGGTAGGAGTTGGATAACTTACTTCCCTGGACTCTCTTGAGGATAGGGCATAGATATATGATCTAATTTCCACCATTCCGAAACATCTAGACAAGAAATCAATTTTGAAGCAAGCAACTTGGAGGCCTACACAGTACAAGCAACCTTGAGTTCCTGGCCTAGGAACGACATTAGTGCTGGCAGTCTAGTAGTTGCTATGAAATTGAATCAGTGATACAGAAGTGACCATACTGTGGAATGTAGCACTTGGACCTTAGTGGTGTGGGTAGCAGCTGTGGTTTTCTTATCCAGCTGCCTCTGCAGCATGGTTTTAGGCATGAAGTTTATTTAGCCTCAAACCTGGTTCTTTGGACCTTCAATTCATTATGTGACCCATTATAATTTGTTTAATAAACTTCTTTTATACCTAATCAGTCAGTTTCTATTGCTTGCAACTAAGAAATGAAAATTCATTCATTACTTCAGTTGATCCTCATATGTCGAGAGGAATTACTATCCCCATTTTTGCACATGAAAATAGTTTCAGAGGTTAAAGGACTTGGTCATGTTTCCACAGGTTGGGATGTAACCAGTTCAAAGCCCATCATCTTCCATGTATATCACCTGCCTTTGCCTTGGAACTTAGGGAGATAGAGTCACAGGAACTAGAGGAGAGAGTGTTCCTCCCTCTGCATCTGCCTTGCGTGTTTTCCAAGAACACGAACATGAACATTCATCCCCTTTATTCACCCTCTTGCTCTTGAACCCTGATCCTATCTCCTCCAAAAAGGCTTCACTCACCACCTTATTTAACTAGATCCTCTAAGCTCCTGTCACTTTTTACCACATAACTCTATTTTCTTCATCTCTGAATTATTTTCTAGTATTGGATTACACATTTTATGTTAATCATCTGTTACTCCATATTGGAATGTATTCTTCACAAATGCAAAGCCTTTTTTTTTTGAGACAGGGTCTTATTGCGTAGTCCAGGCTGGCCTTGAACTCACTACGTAGCCAAGGTAGCCTTCAGCTTATGGCGATCATCCTGCCTCACCCTACCAAATGCTGAGATTACAGGCATGTGCCGCCACACCTGACTAGCAAAACCTTTCTTGCATGAGTTTGTGTCAGTGCCTAGTATAACGCCTGGCAGTTGCTAGATACCCAAAAAATACTTGTTGAATGAATGTGGAAGTGAATGGATGGACGTAAATGTTGTTCCCTCAAAGTGGTTTCCTGGAAAGGTTGCATACCTATGTCAGTAATAACATTATTGCTTTCTTAGTTTCCATTCAAGAAATTTGTCTTTATTCTGAGCTTCTAAATCTATTCTCAAGCTACAATAGGAGAAATAACTGGCACTGAAAAATGGCATAAATTTAGCTTCCTTCCAGATTCTTCAGTTGGTTCGTTTGTGACCCTGGGAAATTATCTAGATTATCTGAGATTTTGTTTTCTCATCTTTGAAACGGAGATAACAGCACCTCCCTTGCGAGGCCACTATAAAGATGAACATAATACAGTATTTCTTCTCATCAGTACTTCATTTCTTCACAATTCTTCTCAAAAATGCTGACCACACTGAGGTAATATCTTAGGTCATTAAGAAGTACCTCTGACTAGGTGACTTGTTTATGTAACATAAACCAGTTCTTAAGGCTGGAGATCTGAGACCAGGATTCTCATATGGATGAGCTATGGCGAGAGTCCATTTTCTTGTACCCTACATGGCAGAGAGAGACAGAGACAGATCCTTTTCATAAGGACATTAATCTCATGAATGTTCTACCCTCTCAGATACTTCCCAAGTCCCCACTGCCTAACACCATCAGACTGGGAAAGTTAGGAACTCAATAAATAGACTGTGGGGGACACAGACATTCAGTCCACTGTAAGTTGCCTTGCTGTGTATTTTTTGTAAGTAGTGTGAGTAAAATACAGTAGCTTGTCTCGCCGCACTTCACATGAAGTTGGGATAGTTAATGTCCAAAACACTCCCAAGAATCTCACAAGAGCAAGGATTCCTGAAACATAAGGTGTGCTTGGTAGTCCCAAAGCTTGATTCTTTTGCTGACCACACCGGTCCATATTGACTGTCCTTTTTCTGAAGTACTAAATAAGAGATAGAACTGCATCTAGTCTCAGTTTTGAAATTGACACGTGTATTACCTTGGTCCGGATTACATGACATGGGTTTGAATAGGCATTTATACCTGGACTTTGAGGCTCTTGAGAAAATGTCATTGGCTAATGTTAGGGTATGGTTCAAAGCACCAGGATATAATTAAAGAGACTTAATTCATCTTGGTGTGATCGTGGGACAGGTGGGATGAAATAAGGCAGAAGAACGTGGAAAGGACCCCCCATGACAAAAGCAATCTAAAAACAACAGCAAGACAGTGCGGATTATAAAATTGTGTCTAAAGGACAAAATATTGGCATGGATGGTATGGCCTGGTCAGGAGGGGAGAAAATGGAATTTAAAACTTCTGGGGTGGGTCCTAATGAGTACCCTTAATCTCATTCGGTTCAGGCAAGCTGCTCTTTAATACCTAAAGCCTTTTCATGTATTTATTTCCAACAGAGCTTTCTGGAATCAGATCCTCACACAATAGTTGTACCTACTAAGCCACTGGATCTCTGCTGAGCTCTCATGATATAGCTATGTTTCAAATATATTCTCATACAAAGTCTATGGTGCTTACAAGTACTGTGCTATTGTTTGGGTAGCAGGTGACTGTGTGCATTTACTTAATCACTCTGTGTCTCAGTTTTTCATTTATTAAAATGTGAACAAAAATATTACTTTTCTCTAATATTGTTGTCATGACTGAGTGTGTTAATATATATGGTGCCAATAATATATGCAAGAATTTCATGTTCATAAATAAAGGAAGTGTTATTTTTTTTGTTTCCTACCAATGCTTCAGATCTATTCATGAGGATAGCCCTTATACTGCCCGGGATGAAGTTTTCACTTTGAGGCAATAGAAAGTCCTTACACTACCTCAATTAACAAAAAGGCCTCAATTCAGTAATTAGTATGTTTCATCCTAGGCAATGAAAACTCTGAGCTCGGTTTAATATTATCTTCTTCCTTCATATTTCCTTTTTCCCCTGCTCAGGCCAGCTTCTGTCTGGGAGTCTGCAGGGTTGTGGGTTGAGTTTTGTCCCTTCTTTGATTCCTACCCGTCTCTCCCATGGCTCCCAAGGTTAGCAGAGGGAAAGGACTGCAAAGGGAAGGGAAGGGCTTCTGCTAAGCTCACACAAGGTCTCTCTGTGCCTGGCAGATGTTCTCAGCTGACTCCCCCTCGTGTGGTGCTTCCCTGGGTCCTGCTGGAAGCTCCTCTACTCAGTGGCCATTGTCCCTTGGAGGGTGTGTCCTGTTCCTCCTACTGCTGCTTCCCCTTTCTCCCCTGCTTTTCTGCTTGTCCACTGTACTTAGACTCAGGAGTCCAGGTAGTGTCACCCGTCTGCCGTACACCCCACGTCTACCCAGGATCCACTGTCTTTGCAAGCACCAGGCTCGTAAACAATATGCGTGTAGCTACTCCACTCTCGGCACAGCCTCCCCTCACTAGGCTTCTTAGGAAGGAGTCAGAATCCAGCCCTCGGTGTCCCCCCCTCTCCACACGCACGCAAGAGGAAAAGGACCCCACCCCAGGGCCCTCCTTTGTGGCTGTGGCATGTGCCACTCCACACACCAAAAAGCCCCCTCGTGAAACCTTCTTCTTA
The DNA here is from genome assembly GCA_004027595.1 of Dinomys branickii. Classification (NCBI taxonomy): domain Eukaryota; kingdom Metazoa; phylum Chordata; class Mammalia; order Rodentia; family Dinomyidae; genus Dinomys; species Dinomys branickii. The sequence continues at coordinate 92,417 of PVLD010003946.1, forward strand.
ATCTCCAAACCTCTTTTCCTTTCAGATGCTTGAAGTGAGAAAGGGGTTTCAGCAGGCTTTTGCCTTCCAAGTATGTACATGGAAACTTTGACATTTCTTCTGAGTGCAGCATTCCTTGCTTCCCGGTGCCTCAAATGAAATGCCCACTTTGGCATGCTATGCACAGAAGAACGCTTAATATTTATTACTGCTGCCATTGCAGCCTTCCCCCTTTGCACCCCGAAGAGATCCTTTCAACCATGCCTGTGTTTCTTCTCTTCGTGACAGGATCTAAACGGTGCCTTCTACTTTGTTAGCTCTCCTTCCCTTTCTACAGTGTTTTGCACATACTGCGTGTCAATGAACTTTCACTGAACTTAGTGCCTCGTGAGTAAAGGAGCGAATCCTACTAGTAGGGTTCCTCAGCAAGCGCTTCACTGTCTCACCTTCGCTCTCTCAAATATAATCTTCTGAAATTGGTGAATCAACAAATGCAAGGGAGTAAAAAATAGACGATACAGATTTCAGAAAACAGTAGCCTGGAGATGGATGAAGGATAAATTAAAGCAGCTGCTTATTGGGCCCATTAACAAGAGAGAGGGACACAACAGAACTCAGAACAGCAGAAACACCGGGATTTTCAGAGGAAAACTGAAAGCAGATGTCAAGAGTGTGAATCAGGGAGAGGCAGCGAAACCCTCTATAGAGTGGCAGTGTTTGGCAAGGGCACCTGTGGTGTGGGCTGTCCCTGGGACTCAGAGGCAGGGCTAAGCAAGAGCAGTGGGAGACCAGGAGAGCCTCACGTACAGCCGCTGACAAAGCACAAGCAGCGTGTAAAGAGCAGGGGCACTCGGCTCATGCAGGGAAGGATCCTTTCCAGGCCCATGCTTTGACACTGCTTTTCTGTGTGCCTTGAACAACTCTTTTGTCTTCTCCAGCCTTCTCTTTCTGCATTTGTTAAGTGAAAAGAGATGATCCGTATATTCTGTAAAGAATGGCAGCCTTTATCTTTAAACAGCCTGCTCCTGCAGTAACAAATCCAGCCCCTCGATAGAGACACATCCTTCTTAACTACCTAATCACTGCTTATTGGGCCTACACCCAACCTTGCCACCATGGCAACCAAGTTTCAACGTGAGTTTCACACAGGGAGAAGGATGAACAGATCATAACAACACCACACTGAGTCCCTGGGGCCGTACTGCCTCTAGCATTTAACGCCTACCCGTTTCTTAGTACAGTTGTCCAAACACCTGTAGCACACATGTAAGCCTTTGCTAGACCTTCATTCTATGGAGCCATGTCATAAAATAAGGACATCACCTATTTCACAGATTTGTGGGCATGTAATCAGAACAAATGGGATATTATATGAGAGAGCTTCACTCTATTCTGGCTCTAGTAAGCACTCAATTAGTATAAAACCAAGAACTCTAATAATTTTCTTTTTTGAAGCCTGAGTATTGCTAACACAATACTGTATTAAGAACAAGGGCCCTGGGGCCTGTCTTCCTCACTGAACTCCTTTATCACTACGTAGCCACGTGCTCTTAGGGGGTTACTTCATTGCTTCATCCCTTCATTTCCTCATCCGAAAATGAGGATGGTAAAAACTCAGTGAGACAACGCACACAGAATTCTTAGAGCTGGATCAAGGATATAGCTCAGTGACACGGCATCTGCCTGGCAAGTGCAAGGTCCTGAGTTTGATTCCCGGGACCAAAAAACACAAAAACTAAAACCAAATCTTCAGAGGAATACCTGGCGCACCATAAATGATCTCTTGCAAGTATTCCATTATAGCAATAGAAAATGGACTAAGTCAGGGATAAAGTGTTGGGTTCAGATCCCGGTCTTGCTACTTACCAACTGAGTCTCAGTTGATTCATCTATAAAATAAAAATGATAATGGTTGTGTTCCAAAGACACATAAAGAGAACAAGAAGTGTACATAGAAAGAATTCTGTGTGAGTCATCTTTCTGTCATTACAACAAATACCTGAGATAATTAACTTATAAAGGGAAAAGGTTCCTTTTGGTTCACTGTTTCAGAAGTCTCAGTCTACAGTTGCTTGCAAGCCTCTGGTGATGCAGCATATCAGGGTGTTAGTGTCTGGGGGAAAAAAATTCTCACCTCCTGGGTGAGAAATAAAAGGAGAAGAAAGAAGGGACCAAGGTCCCACAGTCTCCTTTAAGAGCACTGCTAGTGATCTGAAGACCTCCTACTAGATTCCACCTGTAAGGTTTTACAATCTCTCAGTAGCTCCATGGTCCAGGCTGGGGAAACGCAGGCCTTTGGGGAACATTGAGCATCTAAAATACATTGAACCCCTGATTATTCTTACTAAAACCTGTGGCTCAGGCTGCTTTGATTGTTATTAGTGTTCTAACATGTGAACTGCAAAGGGCTTTTCAGTTGAAATCAGTATAGCATCGTAGCACAGCTGCGGTGCTTCTCCACTCTTGGGTCAGGGAAAGGTGGAAGAAAGAGAGGGATGGACCCTCATGTAATAATTTCACAGTCTCCATAACCACACGCATGTGAGGTACCTCCCGCTGAGCTTCAGGGAATACGCACTGGATCTGCCTATTTTAGTCCAGCGCATTTGTGGGATACTTCGTACTATAGGGGAGGGAATGATGACACCACCTTTTAGAAACTGTAGTGGGGTATAATCATGCACATTTCTCTGTGACTATTTCCTTTGTTTGTGAAAGTGTTTTCTGGGCCACGTGGCTCTGTGTCAGAGATTTTCCTGGCCCCACCCTGGCCCATGGAGACACTTAGCTACCTCTCCATCTTGGGTTCCAGCTGACCACCCCATCTCCCTCCTAAGCTTCCCTCCATTCTGGAATTCATCATTCGATTGCCTTAACCACATCTACATGCTATACTGTGAGCTCACTGAGACAAGCCAGTGTCTTTTCTACCTTTGCATCTTCAGTGGCTGTCATAGGGCCTGGCACATGAGATTATACAGCCAGGAGCTGTTTCATATTGCTTCCAATTTGGGGAAGGAGGCTAGTCCCAATGCCGTCTAGTTCTTATGTCCCTGGGATGCTGCTGTTTTGTTGGTCTGTGCCTCTGAATAGCTCTCTAAGAAGCCATCTTTGACCCTCAACTCACTTTCTACCTCAGGCATAAGTTAATCACACATACACACAAACCACCACCACCAGTACCAATTCATGTTCCTATACATATTTGTGCTCCCTTGATTCCAGCTGTAATCACATGGTGCTATCTGTCTGTTTCCAGCTCTGTCTCCTTGCCTGGACTGTGAGCTGTAGGAACAGTCATATTAGGACAGGAACCACGTCTTACTCATCCTTGCTGTGTGGCACAATGCCTGGAATATAGTGTGTGTTGAGTACATGTTACTAAATGTGTTACTTATTTAACTATAAGCCCCTATTTCTCTCCACTTTTCTACCCTCTGGCTACCCATTAAACCTTGATTTGTTTCATAAGTACAATGTTACCTTGGCTCATGGATGCTTTTGTTTTGCAAACAGTTTGTTCCACAAATGGAAGTGTTTGGCCAAATCTCATTTGCAAACTCTACACTGGTGACAAACATGACCACGGGCATCTTTCCCACGCAAAGAACAAGTGTGGTCATCTTTTCCAAAATCATAGAACAAATTAAGTTCATGAACCAAGGTACCACTGTACTGTATTTTGGGCTTTGTTCTAAATTCTGGGAAATACAACATTGAATTGAGACACAATTTGTGTAACAGGAAGACATACAACTTTGAGAGTACAGCTGACATTTTTGAGTATCTACTTATCTGTCAGATTCTTTGCCCAAATTTTCTCCTTTAATAATCGCAAGAGCCATTTAATAATCACAACAGCCCTTGAAGAGTTTTAATTTCATTCCATTTGACAGAGGATGAACCTGAGGATTTGAGAGAGTAGGGCAGGTGTTCAGGACCATTAATTTAGAGAACTATCAATTCAGAACTCAAGCTCAGGCCAGTCTGGCTCTATAGCCATGTTCTTCCACCCCCCACACCCACTAATTCAACTTCTACCTCTATGTAGGTCATTGAAGGGTGAGGGAGTAGGCATCATGTCTGGAGTGAGCCCTTCTTTAGGCCTATATTGTCTTTTGCTCACACAACTCCTTAATATCTTTCCCTGATAAGAGATCTCATTTTCCTGTAGGCAAAGTACACTATAGGGAACATGTCACCCTTGGACTTTAAAATTTCATTGTCAGTCTTCCTTGTGTAAATACGTCTATGATTTCTAAGTTTGGAAACATGCTTTGTCAACCTTACAGAATGGTCTGTTTATCTCCAGAGGCTTCCCTGGTTTGCAGAGCCAAGAGAAAAATGCACTAGAGAGTGAGTTAAAGAGAGGCCAATGCCCCTTCTGGCTGCTTTTGCTTCCCTTGATGGGGTCTTGGCAGTGTAGGATACATACAACTCGCTATTTAGAATTAAAAAGAACAACTGCAGATTTCCACTCTTCTACCTCGAAGGCACATGATTTTGAGTAAGTGACTGACCTCTTTAAATTACATTTCGAAAATGCACAAAATAAAACAACCTTGCATATTATTATGAGAATGAGATACTATGAATAACAAATGCAATGGCATGAGTTTTACCATTGTGTTAATATAACTGAGGTCACACAAATGTTGTGAACTGCTTCCTGTGTCTCTGCACCTCTATCTGTCCCCAACCAGAAATCCAGTCTGTTTTCTCTCTCCCTCTCCCTCTCCCTCTCCTCCTTCTCTCTCCTTCCTTCCTTCCTTCTCTCTCTCTCTCTCTCTCCTTTTAGTGACCTCAAAAAGTCATTCAACACTGTACGCTGATTTAGGTTAGCCAACCATATAAGCTCAGCTGGGACTTTATAATCCTCGTAATCTCCCTGGGAACTGCTTCTAGGGTGGGACTTTATTCCACTGAATATTTTTCATTATTGCCATTATCTTCAGAGCTGAAAATCTGTGACTTATTGAAATGAAAATGAAAAACCAATCCTATGTCCCTTTGCCAGAAACTCACTTACCAACAGAATGATGCTCCTATGAAGTGCCCTCTTTGTTATGCTCACTTCGAGTATTCTATAGAAAATCCTTGTGCTTCAAAGTTTTATAAAACTTGGTGATCTATCTCTTTTGATTCACATATACAGAGATGATCTATTAATCTGGGTCCTATTCCCAGGCTGCCAGAATACCTAATATTGTTTGTAGTAGGAGTTACCAGTGCCCTCTGATGTTCGGAATCCATGGCTGCTTCATTCTGACGAACTCTTCTTTCCACCTGGACAAGTTCTCTCTGAGGCTTCTATTGACCCTCCTTTCTCCCTTTTCTATCTACAGCCTTGTCCAAAATTATCAAATATGTCTATGTATTTGTCAAAACTCTCCAGAAAAAAATCAAATTTTATGTTTTGGTTTTGATTTTTATCCACCACAAAACTTGTACCTAGCTTTGGCTTAACCTTTTCTTGCTTCCTAAAATAGGAAAGGTAAGTCTCAGAGCTGGAATAGCCAATGGTTAAGAGATAAGTGTTCTTTGCAGTGGCTGCCTTCAATTCACAACTATGTAGCTCACATTCAGTTGCTGAGTGTAACTGTTGGAGGTGTAATAAAGAGGAATTTTCCCACATTCACTCATCACAAACACAGAAGCCAGCCTAGATACCTTATCACATGAGGTAAGTATCACTAGTGCCTATTTTCTAGGAAGTATGCAGAGGACAGTCACCTACAAATGATTGTCATTAGCCAGGAGCTACTTGGAACCTCTGAAAGATAGTTTCTATTCTTTTAGTTCAACTAGAGTTGGTGAAATGATCTTGTTCCCATCTCATCACCATCACTTACTAATTGTGCCATTTTGTCATATAACTTGAAGTCTGGTTGTCAGTTTCTTCGACTCTTAAACAAGCATTGCCACCTTCTGCATACCTCAAAGGGAGATTGTAATCAGGAAGTTGCTTAGAAAATTGTAGAGATCCTAGAACAGAGTTTTTCACCCTTAGCAATACTGACACCTGAGGCTTAATAATTCTTCAGTGATGTGGACTATCTTGTGCATTGCACGATTTATAGCAGCAGCAGCATAATAGCTTCTCAATAGAGGCAAGTAATTTTTCCAGTAGTGGTGACAACTAATAATATCTTAAGACACTGTCAGCTACCTCTTAGGGGTTAAAATTATTCCTGGTTGAAAACCACTAGACTGTGAGCTGGTTCACTATTAATGTTGTGTTCCTGTTGTTGTTGTTCTTTTCTTCTTCTTCATAAATTTAGATCCAAACCAAAACAACTCTTTTGACAAATGAGACCCAATTTGAATGGCAGAAGGGATCCCACTTACCTATATAAAGAGGGAAAAGACAAGCCTAGAAGATACATAAATTGATTTGCTTGATCTTGGCTGCATCGCTGAAGTCAACGATAGAAAAATGGTTGAAGGATAGGCAATGCCCTGATCCCTGTAAACTGCACAGGGTAGATCAACACCCAGCCTAATCTGTGCAAAACCCCTGCCTTTCCCACCCCTCCTGGAAGCCCTGTTCTTTAGACTTTAATTTGTTTTCACAGCAGTTTGAACAAATTGAATTTGTTAATTAAAGTGTTAAAATGAAATGCTGAGCATTATTGACTAGATGCTAATGCCATTAATGGGACTGAAGGCGAGGGGTCCAGGCTGTCAGTCGTTGCACAAATCAGATCAGCAGAGGCCATAGTACAGGCTGCGCCTGAAGGCTAGGGGACAGACCTGAATTACATGTCATGTGATTTTATTTTATCAGCCAGGTTCTGAATTGCCAAGGCATTCCTTTTGCAAATAGTTAACTATTTTGTGTCAGGACTTGTTCTGTGTCCTGAGGATGTACTGATGAATAACCCAAGACACCACCTTCAGTAATCTGTGGATGTGTTGGGGGTAAACACAGAGATTTTGCCATAGAATAACACAATAGTGCAAGGACTCAAGATTTCACACTCTGAAGGCAAAAAGCCTGGGTTCAAGTCTGACAGGCAGGGTAAGTACATTCACTTTTGATCTTTTCTCTAAAATGAGATGATAATTACATTGTCTACTTCATAAGCAAAGAATATAACAACAATAGTAAAGAGTATAATAATTCAGATAAAATGCTTAACAGAGTTTATGGCACAGTGTGCAGTTTTGGCCATTATGTATTTACTAACACACATCATTATGAAGTTAAACATGAGTATTTGGGGGAATACTGGAGAAGAAGGACTATATTCCTTTTTCGAAATCCTCTATGGATTTTCACTGGTCTTTGAAATATGGTATTTGTGTTTAGTGTTCCAGATGGATAAATGGAAGAAAGACTTTAGAGGCAAAGAAGAGAGAATATGCAGAGCAGTATATGTCTCCGGTTTAATTTGTGATGGTAGAAGTCTATGGGGATACCCAGAGGGCTGACTTTGAAAGATAGTCTAATCTCATTTTTACCTAAAGCCTTCACAGGTTTTAGATTTCCTATTTAGAAAAGTATCGTTGCTTCTCCTTTCTGACTGCTTGTTAATCTTAGCTTAAACATCATCCCCTCAGAGGAGCCATCCCCAACTACCTATTCAAAAATGGGTCAATCTGTTTTCTACAGAATTCTGTTTTGCCCCTTCATAGCACTTCCTGCAATTTATTTTTCTATTTTTTCTGTGTATTGATTTATTTTCTGTCTTCCTCACAAGGCTATAAGTTTATAATGATAGAGACCACCTTTATTTATTCATCACTGGATAATCATTGGACAGCTGTATTGCTCACTTTCCCATCAATGGAAGAGACACTTGATACCTATAACATAAGGATGAAGGGTTTGTTTTGCCTCGTAGTTCCAGAGGTTTTAGTCCATGGCTGCCTGGCTTCAAGGCAGCAACTATGTGATGGAAGAGCAAAGGAAAGCTATTCAACTCATGACAGCCAGGAAAGATAAAAACAAAAAAGTCAGAGAGAATGATACAACTTCCCAAGGCAAGCTTTTGTGGCTCACTTCCTCAAATTTGGCCCCACCTCTGGAAAGCCTTTCAGCTAAGAACTCATATAGTGGAATAATCCACCGATGACTTCAGCTCTGTCATGATCTAGTCACCTTCCAAAAGCCCTACCTCTGAAAATGTGAGACGTCTAGGACGTTTTAGACCTAGATGATAATTTAGCATGGCATTGACCCTGTCATATAGTAGACATTAATATTCGTTCAGCAGAATACTGAATGATGAGCCAAAATAAGCTCATCAGACAGAAATGCTTCAGTTTGCATAAGGCCCATTTTGGCCAATAGTGTACGCATTGATGACTTGTTTAGGAATACAAAGGGGATCTATGATTAGCCATACCATTTAAGTGCTTTATTTCTAATCTTTCCAATAATTTTAGGTAGTAGGTGCAGTTCCAGTTTTAAGAATGAATAAATTGAAATGCAAAGAAGTTAGGTTCCTTGATCAAAAACAAGTACTGCCAATAAGTGAGAAAGCTGCAATTCAAATCTTGGCCTGTCTGGCTGCCACACCAGTGCTCTGGAAAGCCTGAGGGCTTAGATATATCCCAAAGAGGCTAGATATTTGGGCCCCATGTAAATACACACCAAAAGGTGACTTCAGCAGAAAAAGACTAGTAAGTCGAAAGGTTGAGCCATTCTGTGGATAATAGCCAACCTTTTCTTCAGCCACTTTCATGCTCAATGGGCTCATCAGAAAAGTGGCCATGGTGGCAGGGATGGAGATGGGTGTGGGCCTGGCAACATGGACTCCACTCACCAAAGCTGAACTGGCTACAGTCACATGTCCAATATGCCAGCAACAGAGACTAAAACTGAATCCTGGGTATGACACCGTTCCCTGGGGCAATCAGTCTGTGACCTAGTTGCCGGTTGATTATAGCAAATAATTTCTATCAAGGAAAGGGAAGCACTTTATTCTTACTAAATGGATGCATGTCAGGTAAGGATTTGGTTTCCCTGCATATAATGCTTCTGCCAAAACTAACATCTGTGTCCTTTGAGAATGCCTTATCTACCTCATGGTATTGCACACAGCGTTGTTTCTGACCAAGAAACGTATTTCACAGCCAAAAAAGTGAGGCAATTAGCCCATGGAATTCACTGGTCTTACAGTGTTCCTTACCATGCAGAAGCAGGGTTAATAGAAAGGTGAAATAGCATTTTAAAGATACAGTTACAGTGCCAACTAGGGGCAATACCTTGCAGGGCTGGGTCAAGGTCCTCCAGAAGGCTGTATGTCTGCCTCCAGTCAGTGTCCACTGTATGATACCATTTCTCTCATAGCCAGGATTCACAGGTTCAGGAATAAAGGAGTGGAAATTGGAATGGTACCTCTCACCATGGCTCCTAGTGACCTGCTAGCAAAATGTTTACTCCTGTTCCCAAGACATTATGCTTGCTGGCCTAGAAGTCTTAGTCCCAGAATGGGAAAGGCTTGCACTGGGAATCACAGCAATGACTCCACTGAATCTGAAGCTAAAACTTCTTCTTCATATACTCTCATGCCTCAGAGTAAACAAACTAAAAAAGGAGCTACAGTGTTAGCAGGGGTAATTGGTCCACACTTCCAAGGAGAAATTGAACTATTACTCTACAGTGGAAGAAAGGAAGAATATATTTGGAATGCACTTAGGGTACTTGTGAGTATTACGATGCTCTGTAATTAAGATCAATAGAAAGTTACAACAATTCAGTCCAGGCAGGATGACAAATGGCCCAGGACCTTCAGGAACGAAGGTATGGGACGCTTTCCAGGACCTACTGATGTGTTGCTAAAGGGAAAGGGAATACAAAATATGTAGTAAAAGAATGCAGTTATAAATACCAACTATAAGTATGTGACCAGCTACAGAAACAAGGATTATAATTGCTATTTTTCTCTTATTTTGTGGATATGCCTGTGCATATCTACATATATATTTAGACAGATATCTTTATTTTTTTGTAACATAATGTTCATAAACTTAACATCAATTCTTAAATACTGTTAAGTCTATATTATAAAGTTTAAGTTATGAAATGTTAGGAGAAATGTAAACATCACCCAAAGAAAATTTTCACCTATTATTCTGGAGATGAAATTAGTGTGTTTTCATTTGTACACATGACACTTTTATCATGTTAGGTGTAATGTACTTAAAGATGAAGTGAGGTTTAAGGAGATGTGTCTGGTTAAGTTGACTAGGGGTGCACTTTGGTAGTTAATTGTACTGTCAACATGACTGGATTAAGAAATGCCTATTGGATTAGTGGGTCACAGTGCTGGGTTTCTCTGCGGATGACTGACATGTAGGCCACAAATGAAGAGGGAGGACACACCCTGGATATGGTTGGCACCAACCAGTAGGGTGGTAGCCTGGATGTAATGAAAAGGGAAAGAAGGAAGTCTTCCCTCTTATGTCTTTGGAGGGGTTCAAGTCTTTGCCATCATGTTCAGACATTCCTCTCTCAGGCTTTCAGTGCAGATTCTTCAGCTGTCCAATGTAGTCCTTTCAGCTTTCTGACATGGACTTACACCAATCTCGTCAGTGGGCCGTAGGCCTTCAAATTTCAATGAGATCCTCTGACTCTCCAGTGTACAGATGTATGTTTTGCATAGTTCCATCCTGCTTCCATAGGTGGCCATTGTAAGCCTACTTAGTAAATCCTTTTATATATATATATATATATATATATATATATATATGTATATATATGTATGTTCTATAGTAAACCATAATTATACACTTGTTCAGTAAACTTAAAACCAAATTTTCTTATGTACAAAAAGGGATCAAGTGCATTTACCTTCATTTTCTGAGACAGAAAATGCAGAGAAGCAGCAGATTCTTGCGAACAAACTGTATAATTCCCTTTTGCTATTGTTTTCAAATAAGACTGAGATGATTCATTTTCACACATGTAGCCAAGAAAGTGGCATAACCAGGTCAGGTGGCTACTTCAATACCAGCAGATGTGTGAGCCCTCCTCGAGCACTAAAGGCCACTTCAGTATTAGAATCAAACATTAGTATACAGCTCTCCTGAGCTGTGTAGGACTGAGTGGACCCGTAAGGGCCCATTGAGCTTGCCATTCAGACAGTACTCCTGAAACAGACCTACTTCTAGTGATTTTTCATGTCTCTTTTAGGCTGAGGTAGGACCTCTCTGAAACTCAGCCTGGTCTGTCCTTTTTGTCATGGAAACTGACTTCCCACAAGAGGATATTAAGGAGAGGAAAGATGTGAAGCAGCTACAGAAAGTCAAATGCTCTCACTTTACAAAACAGCAGAGATAGATCTCTTCTACTTGTGCACCAGAGCAGAAAACTTGACCTTCATCCTGGATGTTGAGGTTTTAGGAACTCAAGAGGTAAACCTTCTGCTGCCTATCCAACATCAAACCAGACTGAGAGATGGAGTCAGGGAAATTACTACTTAGAAAAGCTAGATCAGAGAAGAATTGGATGGAAACAAATGCTGAACCCTGAAAACCTACCCACTCCCCAGTTTCAGCAATGGGTCAGAGCAGAGGTCAGATAAGCATATGCTATCTACAAGCACAAACTAAGCAGAAGACTACTCAGTTTTCCCGCTGTCTCTATTGGATGTGTTATTCCCACTCCCTAAGGAGATCCAGTAAGGGTGAGGTGGGAGGAGGTGCAGGATATTACCTTAGTGTGATTCTCTCCGTACTGAAATGTACACATGGTCAGTGGAAAGATATTTGAGTGTTTTAAGCAGTAAAATTTCTATTTTGCAAACAACATTCTAGAGTGGAAGTGCAAGATGGATTTGAATCCAGAGAACAGTGGTTGTTTGTAGAAGTACATAATTTTGGCCAGACGTGGTGATACATTCCTATAGCCCCAGCACTTGAGATGCCAAGGCAAGATGATTGCCATAAGGTCAAGGCCAGCTGAGGCTACATAATGAGTTCAGGGCCAGCCTGAACTACCTAATAAGGCCCTGTCCCAAAGAACAATACATGGTTTTGTAACTTCTTATCAGACTCTAACAAAAACTGATTGATTGATTGATTGAATAACATTGACCCAGTTGAATTCTCAGAATTCAGCATATTCAAAACTTTTGTTGAAGCCAGGGATATAGCTCAATGGCTCAAGTGCCTACCTGGCAAACAGAAGGTCCTAAGTTCGGTTTCTGGTACCCCCCCAAAAAATTGTTGAATGAATGAGTGAACAATTGAAAATATGAAGAACAGAACTAGGGCAAGAACTGTGGGAATGGACAAGAGAGGACTGATTTGAAGGATTCCTTGGGGACTAGTTGTGGGGATGAAGGTGATTAAGGGGTCTCAGATAAAAGTGACTGTGGTTTCTGGCTTCAGAGACAAGGTGAGTGGTGATGTTATTTCCCAGATTTGGTAATGCTGGAGGAAAAGCATGTTAGGGGAAGATAAAAGTATTTCACTGAATGATAGCTGAGATGTCTGATATGCAGTTGTATATTCAGATCTTGATCTCAAAAGAAAGGTTCTAGATTCCCACTAAATAGTCCTCCTGTGTCTAAGGTAAACATATGGTTACTTCGTCACCCAGATTTCACTTTTCAGAGGGGAATTTGGTAATAATTTCACTGGAACAAAAGATACATATTCTGAGATGTGTCTTCATCTTATCTTGCTGTCCTAATATCCACTTGCTCTGATTCCTAGTGCTGGTACTTTGCTAAGCTCCTGGGATGCCCCATGGTGAGTGACACCCCATCTGGGACTATGGCTGGGGATTTTCAGCCCACACTGTCTTCCTCAGAAACTGCTGTCTTCGCAGCCAACCCCTAGACACATACATTATTGAATCATCCAGCCTAGGGCCTCCAGGGATATCAAACCTATTCTCAATCCTTTACCATTAGATAAACATTAGGGAAAAGAAGGGGAATTAAACCTTTCTTCAGCTCCCCAGGGGCATATGCCAAGATAGGCTACCTCCTCAAAACTGCATTTAACTAAATGGGTGAGCAACATCGTGAGGGAACCTGGGGAGACAGACGCCTGCTGAGAAAGCAGCCAAGGGAACCAAGAAGATGCAAAGCAGTTTTTAGGCCTTGGGACTCTAGAGTTTAACCAAGGAAAGACCCCTTACCTGCCACGCTTTCACCCAGAGCCAACTGCTCCATTCCTGAGACCAGGGTGCATGGGAAGGAATGAGCAAATGATAATGATAATTAATATGTGTGGTATTTTAGTCTCCAAACCAGTTTCCCAACTGGCAGCTCGTTTCTATCTTTAGCAGGAAGCCAGACAGAGGAGCAAGACAAGAGTCATTATTCCCATTTAGTGCTGCTGAAAACTTAAGGTCACAGATGTAAAGTAACTTGTCTGTGGTCACACAGTGCTGCCTCTCATTAGCACATAGAGCTAGTTGTAGGAATAGGATGCCTTGGGCTTAAAAGCACTTAGGCGCTGCTTCAGGGAGAAGGAAGTAGATTTGCTCTGTGTATCCCAACAGGACATGAGGTCCAATGAGTAGCAGCTACATGGGAGAGATTATGATTTAATAGAAGGAAGGTATTAGCTGTCTGTTAATAACTTGGACTGTCCTGGAAGGTAGTGAGCTCTCTGCACCTGAGTTAAAGGAAAGTTGGATTGTAGTTATATTTTAGAACGAATTTTCTACATTAAATAAGAGACTGAACTGAATGCTCTAACATTTTCTAAGTATTTTTTGAGGACTTACCACACACTAAATGCCACACAGATGTGTATATACAAACAAATATACACATATACCTATGCACTTCCTCCTGTATGTTACAAATACTGATGTAGACTTACATATAAAATACCTATGCAGGGAGAGACTATGGTTAATTATAGCGGAAAGAAGTCTCAGTGATGGTAGTACATTTGAAATAATTTGATGCTAATTGAAGTCTTTAATGCAAACTACATATAAGCTTTGTGTGAAGGAATTATGAGGAGAAAATGTAAGCCTCTTTTTCTGAAATCTAAGATTATGGAATATCATTTTCCAACGTTGAATGCATGTGTGTATCTATGTATTCTGGTAGACAGCAATCAAACGTTGTTTTGGTTTGTTAGTTTAGTGGCTTTTTTTCTTTTTCTTTTGCTGTTTGATAAGGGACTATGGAGGTTGTAAAGAATTACCTGAATACTTTCACTCTTCAAAAATACTCATTAAAAATGTTCACAACAGAAAACAGCAGAAAGGTAACTCGTATCATGCCCTCCCATGGCTAAGATATCCTTAAAATTCTCTGAGGATCACTCTGTGGCATCTTGGTCCCTAGTTTATGAAATAACCTTTTACTCACTGACCAAAGACTTTATTTTCTAACTTGATCTTAGGCTAACTTCTGTACATGGTTTCTCTGGTAACCATATAAATACAGGAAACAGTGCTTTTCTCCTGAGTTCATTTGTAGCAAATATGCAACCAGAAAAACACATTGTCTTAATAATCCTAAAAGATCATCTACCATCTTTGGACTCCAGAATAAACGTGCACCAGGATCATTCCTGTGTTTACACATTCAGTGAGTAGAGCACTTTTCCTTTTCTGGGCATGTCCATTTCACTCTTTAATATAGGAAATAAAAATTAGATAGAAGGAACATACCTTTTACAGGGAAGCAAAGTTCTAACAATATAGTTGCTACTTTTTCCTTTCTTCAACCCTGTGGTTTGTGAAAATGCCATGGTGTGAGTGAACTTGCAAAACTTCTCTTTACCTGAAGACATATTGAAGCAGCTCATGCAGACATCTCTCATCCAAGTCTCAGGGTAGCCAAGATCAGTCAGGCAGAAAGGAGACAGGAAGCCTGATCTGGCACAGGTAGGAATCATACTTCAGGTGGTTGAGTGGAAGGAGGGAACCTGTGAGTGGATCCATCTTTCCTAGGATAGAGGAAATGATTTTACATGTAGGAAGAAAGGCACCAGAACTAGAGTCAGAAGGAGAAGGCACGCACATTCACCCATTCAGTCAGACTATCAGCTAATGAACAAATAAACATAATTTATAACGTGATGTCAGAAAATGTGATGACTGCAGGAGAAAAGAAACCCTTTTACATCGCTGGTAGGAATGTAAACTAGTACAACCACTATAGAAATCAGTACAGTCATTCCTTGAAAAAGCTAGAAATTCCATTTGGCCCAGCTATTCTCCTTCTAGATATCTTCCTAAAAGAGTTAAAGGCATCACACTACAGTGATACATACATACCCATGTTTATAGCAGCCCAACTTTTAATAGCTAAGTCTTGAAAGAGGCCTGTATATCCACTGACAGATGAATGCATAAAGACAAAGTATGTATACACAGTGGATACTGCTCCACCACAAAGGAGAATAAACTAGAATCATTTGTCAGAAAATGGATGGACCCTCATACCGTAATGTTTAGTGAAATACATCAGACACACAAGCTTAAATATCCCATGGCTTCTCTTAGATGAGAAACCAAAATATAAACAAAAAGCAAAATAAAAGATACTAAATAAGAAAGAGGGAGATAGATCTCTCTCAAATGGCAAGGGAACCAAAAGATAGAGGGAAGGGACAAGGAGGGGAGGTGAAGAGGAGGAAAACAGAATTGAAATGTGTTATGTACAGGCACCAACTCCACTCAGCCACCCGAGGTGTGACTCCTCCCTGTGCCAGACCAGGCTTCCTGTCTCCTTTCTGCCTGACTGATCTTGGTTACCCCGAGACTTGGATGAGAGATGTCTGCACAAGGTGCTTCAATATGTCTTCATGCAAAGAGAAGTTTTGCAAGTTCAGTAATCACTGTATATTGCAAACCTGTACTAATAAAAAAACAAACTGTGAAGAAAAATATCATACCATAAGGTGAGGACTACTTCAGATTGAGTAAAAATGAAAATTTCTCTAACTAGGTGACATTTGAGTGGACACCTAAAGTGAGAGAGTGAGAGGGTACATGGAGAAAGAGTCTTTTTGTGTATTTTGTGTCTGTTTTATCTGCATAGAAGTCTCACAAAGGAGAAACAATTATTCCAAATTTTATAGATGAGAGAAAATGTCTGACTCCCAAACTTGCCTTGTTGTTGCTTACTGACTTTGAAAACCTTTAATCATAGATACATCTTTAATGCTTTCGTGTTGGAGTTTTTGCTTAACTTTGGAAAACTGACATCCAAGATCATTTCTAGCCATCATCCATTCATCTCTGTATCTCAGTGTATTTTCTAGTTTCCCCTGAAATCATTTGAAGAAAGATTTGGGTAACAATCTTCAGGTGATACCTAAGTTTGCTGAGTCTCAATTTCCTCATCATAAAATATGGCTAAGTAATATCTACTTCATATGGTCATCCTGAAGATTATAGCATGTAAAAAAGTACTTAACATGTGCTAGCTTTATGGTGAATCCCTAAGAAACAACAGATTGTTATTGTTGATATCCAAAATCTGCTGTGAAATTTCTGTGCAACTTTGGGTAAGTCGTTTCTCCATGGCTCAGTGACTTTCTCATGATAGACGTTTCCTAAGTGATCATAGAATAAATACTTGAATGAGTCGATGAATACCTTAACATTGGTGAGCTTCAATCTCCTCTTTTTCGAGTGAAGGAGTTAGATTCAAAGAATGATAATGACAGCACATTTACAATGTGTGACGTACAGACTGTACACATGTGTGATCCATTTTAGTCAGTGTATCCCGTGGGTTTTACCTATCTAAATCCTTACCCTACAGATGAGAAATTTGAGGATCAGGAATGGAAGAAAACCTGCCCAAGATTATGGAATGTGTCCCAGTGCCATTATTTTTCAACCTAAAATAATTGTGAGCAAGAATTATTATCTCATATTAGAAATTAATTTGAAAACTGATATTAACTATCTAGGTTGCTATTGTGGAGCTCTATTATGGAAAATCGTATTGTGAATCAAAAATATTTAAAGATGGAGACTTTAACTACTTAGAGACAAAAGATTTGGAATTCAAAAAGAAAAATCATTGTTTTTCTATCCATGCCCATTGAGGAGAAGAGAGGGAAAGATTGGAAGATCATTGGAGAAGAAAGAAACAGGAACTATCTGCACATGGCAGCATGCCAAGCAGAAGCCTGGCTTGTGAATTGAAAGGCAGCTTTAACTAAGTCCTTAATCCCTTACATATGTCTAGTCTCCCGTTTTACACTGCGCTTTCCTTGGTGTGATCATGTTGGGACCCAAGGGCACTAAGCCTTAGAAGCAGGCTGATGAAGCTGATCTGGCTGAAGAGAGACACAGGAGTAACCAGCTGGGCCTCCAAGTCTAGTGTCGTGAAATCTTGGTGATTTCAGACCTCTATTTATTGGTCCATACATTGAAATCGGATAGAACACAAGCCCTGGCTAGTTAAGCTGATACATGGCTATCAGCACCTACCAAGAGGCCTATGGCTAGGTCCAAAGGACCAAGGCCACACTTTCTGGGGTTCTTCCTTTTGATGATAATAAAGGAAGAAGAAGAAATGGTGCTGGTTATTTGGTTCATCTGATGGTAAGAGGAGAAATAAACCATGAGATTTGAAATGTATCATGAGATTAGACGCCTGGAGGATCTTTACAAAATTAAGATTCAGAGGTTCCCGGAAAACTCATGAAGAAGTGACAGTGTTGGAGAGCCCTTTCAACACTGACAAATCTAGTAACTTATCAACTGTTGAGAATACAGCTATGAAGGAACATACATCTTTGCCATCACAGAGTTTGTAGTTAAGATAAACATTAACATTAAGATAAACAGTAATGGGTTGTCATGTTAATTTTTGTGAAAAGAATCATGTTGGGTACATAATGCCCACACTTATTTTTAGAAGTATTGCTTTTGATGAATTACTAATTTTAAATTTATGAGTTTTATTATATTAGACAACCATGTACTTAACAAAAAAATATATATTGAAGTATGGAACTTTTAATATTCTTTTTTTCCCATTTATTTTTATTTTAAAGAGAAAAAAACTAGCAAAAAAAAAAAGTGAAGACCAACAAAAACAACACAGAAGCGAGAAAAATGATACATGACCTCAAAACAAAATGATAGTATTTAACAATGGTTGCTACACTACATACTGTTATCTTCAACGAAGTCACTCAGTCCACCAGATGTAAGAATGAAAAATTGATCAAATAATCAAAGAAAATAATAAGTAATAAAAAACTTTGGAAATGATACAGAGCTTCACCATACAAGAATGTAGGAATTCAACAATGGTTCTTATATTGCATATTGTTATATTCAAATCAGTCATTCTGATTACCAGATACAAGCATGCAAAATTGGTCAAGAAAAAAAGAAAATTGTAAGCATTAACTATTCCTTTCAATAAACCACAGACATCAGCAATACACGTATCCCAGCTCTCCTTGTATGTACATACAGATTTTGTTTTTTCATTTTAAAGACAAAAGAAAAAAACAAAATAACAAAAATAAATACATAAACAAGACAGCATAAAAAACAAAAAACATACAAAATTTCAAAACAAGGTCATAGCATATTAACAATGGTTGTTATGTTACATAATGTTATATGTAAAGTTTTTGCTCAGAAAATCAGATATAGGCATGTAAGATTGATCAAACAATTACACACTAACTGTTCCTTTCAGTAAACCAATAGAAATTAGTAGTACAATTGTCTTAGTTATCTTGTGTATGTATATACATATACAAACACACTTTTTTTTCTCTTCCTTCTTTCTTTTTCCTCTCCTATCTTTTATCCCAGTTTCTCTTTTCTATCTGAGCAGTGGAATTTTTAACATTAAGCATTTAAAATAAGCATCAAAAATTTCAATATCAACTGTTTTATTGTTTACAAAGTCTATAAAATAACAGTAGAAATAAATTGCTATATAAATTACAATGAAAATACAAATAAAACTCTACAACAAAGTAGTAACTTTACATCCTTTACAAATTGGGAAAGAAGGTCCTTGGTATAGCTATAAAGAACTACCTATATCTAAAAGACATCCCTGAAGAACAGATTATCTCCAAGCAAGGCCTCAGTACTAGTGATGAAGCTATCATAAGAAATTGGCAAGCATCACCATAGAAAATAAAATAAAATAAAAAAGATAAAATAGAAAATTATAAGACACAGAAGCAAAATGCCACTCCAGACCCACCACCCACACAGGAAAAATTGGAACACAATGACATAGATGAAATTAGAAGTCAAACACTAGAAACTTTCTTAAATGATAGCAACAGAAGTGAAAAAAAAAAAGTGGAAAAGGCTACAGAAAAAAAATCTCTCAAATACAAAAAGAAATGATGCTTAAAAGCAAAGATATTAGAGAAGACACAGGTAAAAGAATAGATGAGCTTAGAAAGATGATGGAAACAAAAAATGCCCGGTATAGTAAAGAAATGGAATCCATGAAACAGATGGGAACAGAAATCTAAGAGATTAAAACCTCAATTGAAAGTATATACAATAGATTGAATGAAGGAGGGGATATAATATCAGATCCTGAAGACAGAGTTGCACCTAGTGATCATGAAAAGAAAGATATCTTAAAAATAGCAAGAGACCCTGAAAAATCATCCAACAGTGACAAGGTAAAGTGAACAAGAATACAATAAAATTGATTGGGGTGCAATGAAAGCAGTACTATGAGGGCAATTTATAGTGGTGAATCCTTATATCAGGAAAACACAATGAGCCCAAATAAACAACCTAATGCTGCACCTCAAAATTCTAGAAAAAGAAGAGCAAGACAAGCCTAAAGCTCATACAAGGGAGGAAATTATAAAGATCAAAGAAGAAATTAATGCAATGGAGACTAAGAAAAAATACAAAGAATTAATAAACCCAAGAATTTTTTCTTGTGAAAGAGTAAATGAAATTGATAAACCCTTAGCCAATCTTATCAAAAAAGGGAAATAAAAAATTCATGCATTGAGGAATGAAAAGGGTGAAACTAATACAGATCCTGTGGAACTTCAGAAGATCATCAAACCTACTTTGAAAATCTTTACTCTCGTAGCATGGAAAATAGAAGAAATGAACAGATTCCTAGATACATATGAATTACCAAAGCTAAATCTAGAAGATATAAAAATTCTAAATAACCCAGTATCATTTAATAGGATTGAAAGTGTAATTAAAAACATACCAACAAACAAAAGCCAGATACTGATGGATTCACTGTTGAATTCTACAAGAAATTTAGAGAAGATTTAATGCCAACACTCCTTAAACTCTTTAATGAAATTGAAAGGGGAGGAAATCTCCCTAACTCATTCCTGGAGGCAAGTAGTACCCTGATAACAAAATCAGAGAAAGACCCAACCAAAACAGAGAATACAGGCCAGTATTCCTAAGGAACATTGATGAAAAAATACTCAATAAGAGAGTAGCAAACAGAATACAGCAAGTCATCAAGAAGATTGTAAACCATGACCATGTGGGATTCATCCCAGGAATGCAGGGATGGTTCAACATACACACAAATCAATAAATATACTGTATCAATAGAGCCAAAGACAAAATCACATTATCATCTCAAGAGATGCAAAAAGAGCTTTTGACACAGTCCAGCACTCATTCGTGATTAACAACTCTAAAGAAAATCATAATAGATTGTCTTTACCTTAACCTGATAGAAGCCTTGTATGACAAACCAATAGCCACCATAATACTAAATGTACAAAAACTGAAAGCATGTGCTCTAAAATCAAGAACAAGATAAGGATGTCCACTATCACCACTGCTATTCAATATAGTTCTGGAAGCATTAGCCAGAGCAATTAGACTGGAGAGAAAAATAAGAGGAATAAGGACAAGAAAGGAAGAAATGAAATTATCATTATTCACAGATGGCATGATGCTCTACATAGAAGACCCCCAAAACTGCATCCAAAGACTTCTAGATGAATTTTAAAGAGAAAGAATTTATAACAAAATAACAGCAACACAGAAAAACAACACAAAAACAATGAAAATGATACAGAATTTCAAAACAACATGATAGGAAATTGACAAGCATTGTTATATTACATATTGTCTCCCTAGTGTAAGAACCTGAAAGAGTAAATAGAACTCAAAACATACAATACATATTGTGAAAGGGAAAGAAACTGCTCAAAGGGAAGGAACAACTGCAATGAGGGAAAGGAGAAAAGAAGGATGGAAGGTAAAAATATATGTGTATATACAAGGATAGCTGGGATAATTATACTGGTGATGTTTATTGGTTTATTGAAATGAACAGTCAATGCTTAAATTTTTTTACCAATTTTACATGCTTATATCTGGTAATCTGAACAATTAATTTGAAGACAACAATATGCACTATAACAACATTTTTGAATTTCTACCATTTCAAGGAGAGAAGCTTTGTATCATTTCTAGTGCTTTGTATTATTTTTTATTCTCTATAATTGTTTGATCAATCTTGCATTCTTACAGCTGGTAATCAGAGCAACTTGGTTGAAAATAACAATATGTAATATAACAACCATTGTTAAAACTTCTTACAGCTGGTAATTGGAGCAACTTGATTGAAAATAACAATATGCAATATAACAACCATTGTTAAAACTTCAAATTCAGTAGCTAGCATAGCTGTATACAAAGTTAACACTCAAAAATCAATATCATTCCTGTACACAAACAACAAACTCACTGGGAGAAAAATTAGGGATAACACACTCTTCACAGTAGCACCCTCCAAAAACTGAAATACCTAGAAATCAATCGAAGAAAGAAAGGAAAGAACTATGCACTGAAAATTACAATACCCTGAAAGAGAAGATTGAAAAGGATATCAGAAAATGGAAAGATACCCCTTGCTCATGGATAGGAAGAACCAATAGAGTGAAAATGGCCATACTTCCAAAATTGTTGTACAGATTTAATGCAATTCTGATTTAAATACCATGAGCATACCTCATAGAACTGGAGAAAACATTCCTAAAATTCATTTGGAATCAGAAGATACCTAGGATAGCGAAAACAATTCTGGGCAACAAAGGAAAGGCAAGAGGTATCACAACCCCTGACTTGAAATTATACTACAGATCTATGGTAAACTCAGGATGGTACTGACAGAAAAAAAAGAAAACAGACCTAAGGTTCAGTTGAATAGATTCAAAAATGCAGACACAGTGATAGACACACTCAGCCACTTTATCTTTGACAAAGGAGCCAAACATGTTTACTGGAAGAAAGAGAGCCTCTTTAAGAAATGGTGCTGGAAAAAACTGGTTGTCTACATGCTAATGACTAAAATTAGAACCATGTCTGTGACCATGCACTAAAGTCAAAATGATTCAAAGATCTAAACATTAAAACAGAAACGCTGAATCTACTGGAAGAGAAAGTAGGTAAAAACCATGAAGGCATAGGTGTAGGCAGAGACTTCATGAACAAAACCCAAACTAAATGGAAAATTCTCCAAAGAATCAACAACTAGAAACTCATCTTATTAAAAAGCTTTTGCACATTAAAAGAAATCACTAACAGAATGAAAAGACAACCTACAGAGTAGGAAAAATTTTAGCCAACAGTCCCTCAGACAAAAGGCTTCTATCTAGAACATATAAAGAAATACAAAAATTAGATTCCTCAAATTTAAAGACACAAACCAAAAATGGGCATCTGAGATGAAGACATACTTCCCAGATGATGAAATACAGATAACAAATAAATATATGAAAAATGTTCAACATTACTGATCATTTGATATTAAAACAAACAAATTAAGACAACACTGAGACTCCATCTCACTCCAGAAAGAATGGCTTTCATCAAGAACTCAATCAATAACAAGTGTTGGTAGGGCTGTGGGGAAAAAGAAACCCTTCTGCACTTTTGGTTGGGCTGTAGACTAGTGCAACCACTGTCTACACTCACAATCCTCACAAAACTAGGATTACAGGTCCCATTTGGCCCAGCTATTCCCCTTCTGGTTATTTTCTCTAAAGAATAAGAAACATGATACCACAGCAATATATGTGGTCCCATGTTTATAGCAGAACAATTTGTAGTAGCTGAATCTTGGAAACAACTCCAAATGCTCATCAACTGAGGATGGAATAAAAAAGATGTGGTATTTTTCTACAACAGAGTACAAATCCACTGTAAAGAAGGATAAACGTGAGACTTCTATAGGTAAATGGATGCAAGTTGAGACCATGTTCATAAGTGAAATAAATCAGTCTCACATGTAAACATTGTATTTTCTCCCTAGTCTAAGAAGTTGAAAGAGTAAATAAGAACCAAAATGTACAATAGATACTGGGAATTGGCAAGAAACTGTTCTAAAGGAGAAAGAAACTAGGGTGGGAGAAAGGAGAAAAGAAGGAAGGGAAAAGGAATACATATATTTATATTTATATATATATATATATATATACACATGCAAGATAGTTAAGACAGCTATACTACTAATTTCTATTAGTTCATTGAAAAGAAATGTGTATGCTTGTATCCTTTAATCAATTTTTCATCCCTGTATCTTGTAATCTGAGCAATGACTTTGAACATAACAATAAGCATTGTACTAACCATTATTACTCTTTTACTATCTTGTTTTGAAATTTTGTATCTTTTTAAAATTTTTTCTCTTTAAATAAATAAAAAAAGAGACCTGTAGAAAGAATTGATTCTGTAACTTAAATTTCTATGGAATTCCAAACAGAAATTCACTAAATTTTTATGCCAAGGGTCTAACTTGAGTCACCGGTCCATCTGACCCACTCTCTCCTCCCAGAAATACATATTAAAATTGTAGTGAGAGTGCAGAAGTCAGATTCTGTCTCAGGGGACCTGCAGCAAGATTCTAGTTGATTTTTTTTTTCGGTTCAAACCACTATAAATAGGGATACACTGATTTAAATATTGAATAAGCTTTCATTTTATCTGCTGGAAGAACGGGGCTCTAATCCCGAGCTCCAGTGACGGAGCTGACCCTTCCCTCCAGCACTGCGCTGACTTCGTATGTAACCAATGGGCAATGGGCCACAGAAGGGAGAAAAAAGGAGACATCAGGCTGCATTCTGGGTTCACTTCCTAAATCTCTGCCCAAATTAATCCATAGCCTTAAAAGTGTAATCAGATCTCCTACAGCAGCTTTTTACACTTTCTGAATAATCAGAATGCACCAGTCTACTCTCCAAATTTTTCCGTGCTGGTTGACTGTCTAAGGTGGCATTCTGGCTGTGGAGAAGTTGTTGAACTTCTTATCACCATAAAATGTTCCAGCTGAGTCTCCAGAGTCCTTAGAGGTGTTGCTTAAACTAATTACCTTTAAAGGTTCTTCCATGTTTAAAATATTATTACTTCTTTGAGAAATACAGATGGATATTGAACACTCCTCTCGCTCCATACTAGATATGTTGCCTTTGAACTCCTTACAAAATAAAAGCCAGTTAATCACCTTGATGTTGGTGTGAAGTTTTCAGGCCAGAGGTTTAAAGAGGCCACCAATCATCTGCATGAGTTGGTAAAGAGGGCTGAGGCAGTCCAGTTACAGGCAGAACAAGATGAGAGTGTCTATGCTCAATGCCATTCCAGGCTCTTTTTATTCAAACCTTTTGTCATCCAGCTTTGGTCTTCCAGGACCCAAACTGAATCCAAATACCAGTTTCCTATCGCTAGGTAGCAAAGCAGTTCAGCTACCCAAAATTGAGGGCTTCCCAATAAGGATTCTAAATCCTCCTTGTTTATCCAAAGTGTTCACACATCTTCTTTCTTAGTCCTGAAAGGGCCTTACTCTTTCTAATGTTGCCATATTCTTTTATGCATAATGTTTCAAATTTAAGTAGAATATTTTGACAGGACTAAAACCTCCTTCTTTGAAAATCAACATTTTGATAGCCCCTTGCTGTTTGGATTCTAAAGGTGCCCAAATTGGCTGTACTCATTAATTTAACCATAGGAGATCATTATCCAGTGATAAATTCTTTTCCACTATAATTATCTTGTAATGAGAAAGCCTCCTATGGTGGGAGAAGGACAGAAATGGGGTTGTAATGGGTAAGTGGGAGACTTCAGGCACTGTAGACTCCAGAGAACAACTCTGCAGTTACAGGTGTCCAGTGGATTATACTTCTTAGTTTGCTGATTGCTGATCCACTGTATGGAAACTCTGTGTGGGGTGTGTGTGTGTGTGTGTGTGTGTGTGTGTGTGTGTGTGTGAATTTTACAATACATTTAATATTTTATTATTGATATGCAGCATCCATTTCTTCTTCTGGTAGTAGCACCCAGATCTTGCCTGGGGCATCAGTTTGCAGCATGTGGTTTGAGAGAGTCATCACCCTTGGAGTCAGGAGTGACCTCCTCACACGTTAGTCCATTGGCATATTCCATCCCTTTAGACTGCAGAATCATTCTGCAATTGCATATTTGTGTCAAGTGAAATTTGTTGGGTAGCTATATATAGCCAAGATGATTGTTTAGTAAAATGTATTGGCTTTTTGTCTCCTGAATTTATCCTTTTTACTGACATTATAAAAATCTTCAGTCTTAAATCCAAAACCAAAGGAATAAAAAAAGAACACCTCCAAATTACTTAAAGCCATTATTCACTGTACTTTAAGTGCACAGGTCTGTAATATGGACTAAAACTACAGAAAAGAACAAGACATGATTTCTTGGGTTAGTTTTATGCCCTCAAAGCCCTAGCAATAAATTAGGAGATGGGGAAATTTATAATCTCTCCTTCAACATTTTCAGGGTTAAAGTGAGAGAACAAATGGACAAAGCACAGGTTTAAACATTTAAGTTGTAAACCTAGCTAAGAAGCTCTTATAGTACTTTATACCTATAATGTTACTTGGCTAAATATGCTAGATGTACCCACCATAATGAGAAAAGTACAACTATTTTCATATAAAGCTATAATTTTCACTTTTCTAGATGTTGGCAAAATATCAAATAGGTTCAAATTTAATTCATATCATACTTATCTGGATATATTTGTGGTAGAGAAATGAACTAAAAAGATTTGTATTAGTCTTGGGACCCAGGCCAGTTTCCCTCTGGTCAATTATCTAAGAGTAGAATAGGAAAGTTGGATTCATTGCTAACTAAAATTCTGTCTTGCAAAAAGAAAAAAAAAATCATATTTAAAGAGGACTTTTCTTGGGAGATTTTACAAACCCACAAATGCATGCTTATAAATGTGGAATAGCAGAAACACTAGTGCTAGGCTATATGGCCAAATGCAGAATCATTGAATGCCAGATGTAGCAAACCATAATGAAGTTAAAAGTAAATTGGACTTTAAGATGCATATTGAATCATGAATGCTAAGCACACAATTCAGTGATGTTAAAATATTCAAGCATTAAAAGTCTACTCAATATTGGAGCTGTATGTTCTAAATCTACATGAAAACATTAAATGTGTGCCCAGAGCTATATCATACTTCTAATTCAAATACTGTCGATGTTGAAGAGTTGAAATGCAAAGAGTTAAGGTTATTTTTTATGGTGCTATTCACTTCCTCCTGATTTATAGTTAGCCTGGATTCCAGAGACCCTTCATTGAATAATTCCTAGATTTTCCTTTTGTCTTTTGGGTTCATCTGGAAAGATAAGAACAGTAAGTCTTCCATACCTCTTGAGACCTTCTAGGCAGAC
The DNA here is from genome assembly GCA_004027595.1 of Dinomys branickii. Lineage (NCBI taxonomy): Eukaryota > Metazoa > Chordata > Mammalia > Rodentia > Dinomyidae > Dinomys > Dinomys branickii. Next base: position 118,991 of record PVLD010003946.1, read on the forward strand.
CAACCCCCAAATTTTATTTTGGGCAGGCACTCTGATAGGTCTCTGAAAGTCTCTATGGCTTAGAAGTAATTTTCAATTTAGAATCAGATGACATGGGTTTGAGTAGTGCTTCAGCTATATATAGGTTGAGAATCTTAGAAAGCTTACTAAGTCTCAATTTATTCTTCTGTAAAAGTCAAAATTTGGAAAGTTGCTTTGTTTTGTGTCCAGTGTACTCTGTAAATATGTCTAATATAGTAATTATAATTTTATACTCTATATAGACTTCTGTTTAATTTCTATGATATGCATTATAACAAATTTTGTAAATATGAATATCTCCCTTAACACCATCCCAAAGTAACTACTATTAATGTACATTTCCATAATTTCTTCTCATATATGTAGCATATATAGATACATGTTATGGTTTCACTCTATGATATCTCCCCACAAATCTCTGGTATTCAGAAGTGGAGTTTTTGAAACGTGATTAGATTGTGGGATTCAGTGTATCAGTCTATTGATGAATTCAAGGCTAAATGTGCTTATTAGGAATTGGAACCTGATTGGACAATGTGTCTCACAGGGGACATGACTTTGGTGGGTATACCTCTTTCCCTGGCTCCTCCCTGCTCTCACAGCTTCCTGTTGCCATGAAGCGAGGAGCTTTCTCTTACCACACCCTTCTATCATTGTGTTTCTGCTCTTGAGTCAGGTGACTATGGACTGAACCCTCTGAAACCATGAGCAAAAATGAGTCGTTTCTCCTTGAAGCAATGCATGTTGGATATTTGGTCCCAGTGATAAAAAAGCTGATTAATACAAAAGTTATGGGATCATTGCTGTGACTATACTTCACTATGCTGTTTTGTTGGGGGAGTTTGAAAAGGTCTGTAGATATAGTCCTTAGATTGCACTAACAGAACCTGATAGATTCTGGTTGGAACTCAGAAGACCAGAACACTGATAGAAATGAAAATAGTAAAGGCCAGGTCCAAGAGGTTTAAGGCAGCTACAAAGTGCATATTGGCATCTGGACTAGAAGTCCTGTGCGCTACACTTTATCAGAAAATTTGTTTATGTTTTCTCAAGTCTTGAGATTTTGCAGTAAACTAAATAGATTAAGGGTCTAATTAACCTGGCAGAGGAAATTTCAAGACAGCCCCACATTTAAGTTGTAGCATTAGTACTATAGATTGCTTTTAGCCAGATTTATAATGAGACTCAGGGGCAAATAACAGAGCAGAAAATTTTGAAAAACATAGATTTTGGTCCAGAAGTAATCAAGTAAAGGAGCAAAAGTGGGTGTGGTTGCTGGAGAGTTTAGCAACACTAAACAGAAGCTAAGTACTTTGCATCAAAATAATAAGAAAAATACCTTGAGGATATCAGGAAATGGCCAGAGCTCACAAACTCAGTGGCCACAAGCTCAATGGGTAAAAAGGTAAACTCCTTCAAATGACTTTGCTTTGAAAGAGAGCCCCATAGTTCCCTTATTCAGGACTACCTAGAGAAATGTTTCCCTTGAGTTCAGCCATCCATGCCCTCAAAGACCTCTGCGGTCATGGCCCATGGAGGCTACTGCTCAAACTGATAATAGACCTTTGGATCATATACATGGTGCTGGTTTTACAGGCATGAAGAATGCAAGACTTGTGGGGTTATGCAGAGTTTCATCCAGATTTCAAAGGAAGGACTGAGAGACCAAGCAATGAGCCCCTGAGAGGGTGAAGCATGAAGCTATGAGAGTAAACACAAGTTCAGTGAGTGAAGAATCCAGGAAGTTAGAGATTTCAGGAACATGGATTGTCTGCTAAAGAAAGCTTTAGGCAGTAAACAGGGTCAGCCCAAGAAAAAGGTCATGTGGGCTCCAACCAGCAAGGCTACTGGGTAAAGCTACCCAAGTGTTTTGGAGTTTCATCTTATCATAACTTTCCCTGAGTGCTGGACATGGAGCTATAAAATTTAATATTTTCTCTACAGATTTTCAGTCTCGCTTTTGTCCAGATCCTTTCTATCCCTGTACTCTTCCGTTTTGGAACCGAAATGTTTACTCTGTGCCATTGTATATTGGAAGGATTTACCTCCTTTTTCATTTTTCTGGGGCTTACAGCTAAGTTTGCCTTGAATCTCAGGGGAGAATTTTGACTTGTACTCTTCAGCACTGCTGAAACTGTTAAGACTTTGGCAACTCTCGGTGATGGACTAAACACATTCTACATGATGAGATTTACACGAGCCTTTTGGGTACCAGGAGCAGAATGTTATGGTTCAGATTTAGACTGTCCCCCAACAGGCTCATCTGTTCAGAGCTGGGTCTTTTGGAAGGTGATTGGATGTTGGGGGTGTTTAAATATCAGGGTGATGAATGGTCAAAGTATTTTGTAGGGTGTAGATATTACCCTTTTCCTCGATTATGAATAGCCATGAAATCTTATTTATTCATCTTAAGTCTAGTGCCTATTACAGTGCTTGTCATAAAGGGAGGCCTCTGAAATGCATGTTGAATAAATGGTGGATTAGTAAGTGGATGCCAGTGCATTTCATGTGAGTACCAATTGCATTTTCAAATAGTAGTGTGGGAAAGACTGATCTCCAGTCAGGCCAGACAGAAATGTTATAGTGGTGGGATGCTCTACCAAAGCAATTAGTTAACATCCTTTTGTAACTTTGACCCCTACTTTTCTGTCAGATAAATTTCTTCCCTGAAATTCAAGGACCAGTAAGACTCTTTTTGAAATGCAATTGCCAAGCCATTACAGCTTCGGTCATATTTTGTCTTCCATGACCTGCCTCACTCTGTGTGTCAAGTGAGAAAGGTCTTAACAAATAGATTGCTAATGATCTAATTAAAAAAAAAATGTACTGTATTAGGGCACTAGCAATGACAGATGCCTGAGCTGAAGGCTTAGATTCATCAGAGGACAGTAGCTAATCACACAGGCACCAAAAAAGTCTTCCTTAATTTAGGTGGGCTCTGCTCCTCAAAGATCTTCTGTGAGCATATTAATCTTAGAAATAATAATAGTTCATGTTTTGATTTTTAGAATGTACTAATTAAATGTTCCACATGTATTATGCTATTAGATGCTAACAACCACCTACAATTAAGAAAGAGAATAATACATTTACTTAATTGGAAAGTAACATTATAATTACTTAGAAAAGGAAATTGAGCCTCTGCAAGGTTAAATACAATTGAGTATAACAGTTCAGAGAGTTGAATTCCATCATGTTCGATAGGTATATGGCTGTGGGGCTAGAAAGATCTGAGTTTGAATCTTGGTCCTATCACCACATACATATAAACTGTGAGTACGGGAAAGTTATTCAACCTCCCAGGACTCCATCTATTCACCTATGAAATACAAATAATAATAGAACCTAACTCATAAGGTTTGGTGAGGTTTAAAAAAAAAAAATATATATATATATATATATATATATATATATATATCCTAAATATTACCTGCTACACAGCAAGAGCTCAAAATATTAGTCTCCCTTTGCCCATGAAGTGACCAAGACCCCCAGTGGATATCTGAAGTATCAAACCCCAGCAATAGTATTTTCTTGTATACATAATACTTTTGATTAAAGTTAGTTTGAAAATCAGGCCACAGTAACATTAACAATAATAATAAAATAGAACAATCACAACAATATACTGTAGTAAAACTCAAAGCATCCCTATTCTTGTGTCTTAGGGCTATCATTAAGTAAATTTGGATAAACATAAGCACATGCACTATCATATCACTACTATTGATCTGATAACAGAGACAGCAACTAAGTGATTAATGGGTGGGTAATGTATACAGCATGGATACACTGGACAAAGGGATGATTTACAACCTTGGTGAGATGGAACTGATATAAAAATTGTTTTCAGGAATTTTTCATTTAGTATTATAATTGGGCATGGATAACTAAAAAGACTAAAAGTGAAATAAAATAAAGACTACAGTAAATGCTATTTTCTTGTTATTATAATTAATATTCATGACTATATTGGTAATGCCAGATATTAAGCTAGGTCAGAAAGCATCCAAAATGTGTCTAAGACATAATGTCTACTCTCCAGGAGCTTCCAATCTTACTTAGCCAATAACCAGATATCTAGTGAATACTAAAGCTCAGAGATGAATCAGAGGTGTGGAACCCTAAGTCATTTTTCTGTTACTGACTGTGTCCCTCCTCTGCAGCACATGTCTGATGTGACTGTCATTATGTCTGTCTTACTACAATATCTCCCTCAAGGTAGAAGTTTTTGCCACTACCCTTTGTGCACCCAGTGTCAACACAGATCCAGATACACAGTCATTCTGAATATGTTTGCTTGCTATTTTCCACTAAAATTCTTAAATTGGGCCGCCTAGCCTCCTGCTTTCCACACCCCAGTCAGAGCTACTATTCCGGTGTATCTGTCCATCTCTCCGTATTTCATTCCCCCTCCCCCCTCCCCATTACAGTTCTTCAGTGAGTGATTCCCTCTGTCATCTCACTGTAAATTGATGATTCGGGCCTGCTGATGCACTGAGCCACATGGCTAATACATCAGCTAAATGGATGCCGAAAACACCACCTGCTCCTTCAGGCAAATGGCACTTTGGAAAATGGAATGTGTAATCAATAGAATTAAGCCTTAAGCAGAACTCCATACTCATGGCCCAGCGCAGGGCCTTGGCAGGCGAACAGTAGACTTTTTTTTTCTTTTTTTCAACTATTTTGAAAGTACATGGCTTGGCACTCATTCAGCCAGTTCTGTTGCCACGACCACAGTCAGTGTAGCATCCTCAGCAAGCTGTCTATTGCTTCTTATTCAGCTTGGGTGTTTCTGACATTTAGTCTTTGCACCCTCTCTCTGTGAGTCTTGGAAAGAGGGCACAAGCTTCTGGGCACACCCTAAAATGCAAGGATTTGATGGCAGGCAGGTATGAGTTTGACTGTGGACAAGACATTCGACTTTTCTGACCAGTGATTTTCCTCATCCCTAAGGTGCTTTACCTTTTTCCAGGCATGTTGCAAAACTTGAAAAAATGAAGTTCTCTGAGCTAGGGGGCAATTTTTAGATCACTGATAAATCTGTAGTCTCCACTGGTCTATTCTTGCCGATGAAGAAAACAAAATCTGATAAGGAAAGGGATCTGGGCCAGTGTAACAGCAAAGAACAAAGGCAAGTGGCCTTGTCTTGGTGCAGAAGACTTCCTATGCAGCTGCCTGGCCAGGAGAACTTTAGGACAGGACACTATGGAAGGATAATGGCATTTACACATCAGGGCCAGTCTTCAGCCAATAGTAGAACCCTTCTTTATCACCACTGTACTCATATCATTACACTAAATGGCTCCTTTTTGTGCCCATCCTCCCTCTAGAAAGCAAAAATTTCTCCAGCCACAGGTGTTATATACATTGAGCACTGAGTTCTTAAAAAAATTATGTTCACCTCTTACCAGAATTTTAATTTTATGTACCCTGGTATGATCCCTTACATTATACTCTTCTGTTAACTCACTTAGTTGTTCTCAAATGGAGATCATTTTGCTTTTTTTCCTTCCCCTGAGAGGACACATTTTTGATCTTCAAGACTTGAGAAGGAGGTATTATTTGGCATCTAATGGTTAGAGGTCATGTATGATACTAAAGATCCTTCAATCCATAAGACAGCCTCCCACAAAAAAAACTGTCTAGTCCAAAATATCGATACTGCCATAGTTTGGAAACTCTAATGTAGTTCATTTTAGGGACCCGTTTTTCTTTTTTGTCCTATCCGTCAGTGGTCTGGGAGCTCTCTATGGGCTTCAGTGCTGTCTGGCAGATGATCCGGGTAGTAATTCAGCATAGTAGAATCTCAGTAAATATTTCTTGAGTTGGGCAATAGATTCATGGGTGCATAATTCAGGTAATGTATGTATGGGGTGGTACACACTAGACTGAGTCAGAAGAATTTGGTCAAAGTTTCATCAAGCACAAGGCAAAAGTAAGAGTTGAACTAGATTCATGCTTTTCAAATCATGATCCATGGGGTCTTCAGAACATCCCATCCACCACTGGTCTATTTTATTCTGTGGGCTTTGAATGTTTTTTCTTCTGTACAGAGGGTTTCACAGTTAAAAGAATTTATAAACCTCTGAGATAGTTCTGTCCTAAAAATACTTTCAAACCAAATATCCCTGAAGACTCCTCAAAACAGGATATTTTTAAATGGGCTCAGCTAATTTCCTTATGGCTATATTTTATTCCATTCTTGGGGTAACAGCAGCCACCTACCTGGCTCCTTCTAATATGGAGACTTCTCAGTTCCTTGATCTGGTGCCTGTGAAGCAAACAATGGATCTGCCTTTGGGGATCATTACTATTCAGAGAAGGATTCTGGGAGAGACACATATCCCTGTCTCTAACCCCATCCATCTCTCTGTGGTCACTGGGGAGAGTAAAGCAAGTTCCAGTAGGAAGTGACCTTTGTGATTTGAATGAGGCATTCCTATATGCTGGGACTAAATTAAAGCAGAAACAGGAACTATCTGAAGCCTTACTCAGTGAGATCATCTGATGGGGAGGCCTTCTTCATGCTAACATCGGTGGAGCAAGGAAATACAATTGTGAGCACTAAGAAGAGACGTGAGACAGAGAGAAGGAAAGACTTAGTGAGGGTTTGTGATGACTGTAGATCTCTGAGAGACAAGAGGAAAGAAATTTCCTATGGAAAACAGGAAACACTTGACCCTTGCCAAGGAAATGAATTAAGTCAGGAGAGCACTAGAGAAGGGCCCAGGGTCTTATCCTGGCACGGCTTACTAAATGACTTTGGACAACACATTCTTTCTAAGTCTTCATTTACATATCGTGAAATGAGGTTGAGAACACTTTTTATTAAGGTTATGGAAGGATTGTTTGCCCAGTGTTTGTCTCTGAGTAAGTACATATTCAATAAATATGTATTATTACTAAACTTGTAATTATTGCAATTAACAAGTTGTATAGGTTTGCAGAGGTAGGAAGAGGTCTAAGTCAATAGCTTAATACAATTATCAATTCAGCTGAGCTACTTCTGCTCATGGCTACTTGGCACAGAAGCATCCTTCACTCCAATCACTCCCCTGCTTGCATGGCTCGCACGGGCAGCTGAGATCTAGAGAGAAGCAGAGATATGCCGCAAGTCCGCAATGAGTCACTATGGAATCAAAATGTAGTTGTTCTCGTATCCAGGAGAAGACGCCTAGCAACTTTCTTAGTTCACTAATTATAAATGTACCATAGAGTGACTAACACATAAACAATAAAATTTAGTTCTCTCAAATCTAGAGGCTGGATTTTGTGTGTGTGTGTATCTTTTTAAGACAATGTCTTGTGATGCAGTTCAGCTTAGCCTTGAGCTCACTTTAGAGCCCAGGCTGGTCTCGCGAACTCCCAACAATCCCCCTGCCTCATCCTCCCAAGTGCTGGGATTAGAGGCATACACCACTGTGCATGCCCTTGAGGCTGATATTAAAGATCATGGTAACAGAATGATCAGGTTCTGGTGAATGCCCTTTTCCAGCCAGACTTTTGTCTTCTTAGCATCCTCATACAGTTAGCTAAATCTCGGGTTCATTTTATAATGGCCCTAATGCCATTCACGAGGGTTCCACACTCACGAACTGATCACCTCCCAGAGGTTGCAGTTCTTAATACCATCAGGCTGATGGTTAAGATTTCAATATATAAATATGACAGGGAACAGACATACAGTCCATTGCAGCAACGTCTCTTGGGAAGACAGTGTTTCCTTCATCTGTGACATTCTATCCATATAGCAACAAGGTCACTGACATCATTCTATCAAATGTAAACAATGTCATGGGAGAGTAAAAAAAACCAGACAGATGAATGGGCAAAGGAACATGCCTGTCCTAGATTTTACACCAAGGAGCCAGACCTCGCTAGGAGGTAAGGAAATGGCCGTCCCCCTCCCACTGCTTCAGTAGGCCCGCTTCACTCTAGGCACTGTCAGCATGACCAGCAATCCAATAAGGCAGTGCCTGGCTGCTCCATTAGCTCATTAGGCAGAGGCGAACGTCTGCATTGATCTGTTTATCTCCCAGGCTTGGCTGCTGGAGAAAAGCCAGCTGTTTCCTAAGAGCTGCCTCTCCCCTTAACTCATCAGAGAGCATCAGAGGAGTCTGCGCCTTTGTCCCTTTCAATTCCAAGGTCACCAGAGTGCACAGCAGAAGCTGAGCCATGGTGGTGCCTTTGAGAGTTTCTGGTCACTGTACCTATGCCGCCACTCCTAACTGGCCCCTGGAGGTGACTCCCATGGAAATGAAGGATGTGGCAGGGGTACCTTGGTTTGGAAGTGGACACGTTTCAGTTTGAAACAGGCTTTGCTGTTTGCATGCCATCTATACGACCTTGAGAAAGACATTTCCCATCTTGGAGGCCCAATATTCTCCTCTCTAAAATAAAGTTGATAGAACCTGTATCATAAGGTCATTATGAAAATTCATTGTGAAACTAGAGGCACAATGTCTAGTTCAGTTCTGGGCACAAAACCAGTATGAACAGATTTGTCTTGATCTACTGTTTGTGAGACACACTATTCTTTTAGGCAAAAGGATTAGAATACCTCTTAGGATTATATCATGAGATTTGTGTGGAAATAGCTTGGATATTATAAATATTATATAAGCTATATGTTTGTAGGTGTCTCATTAAGAATGGATATTATCAAGAGTGTATGCTTTTATACTTCAGGCTTAGCTGGTTAAAACATTTCTAAACAGCCTATGCATCTGTTGTCTCATAGGTGGTTCTTTACTCTTGGAAACCAAGTTGCCTAACAAAATACAAACTAGTATCTATATTTTCTTTGGTGCTGGAGATTGAACTCAGGATCCTGAGCTTGCCAGGCAGGCGCTGCCCTGCTGAGCTACGTCCCCAGCCCCATACAAACTAATTTTACTTAAGTGTTTAAAAAATAGGAAATAGTTTATAAGAATACCAAAATATGTCCTATTGGTCAGTATTAACAATAAGGACTGGGTTACACTAAGTAATATTAGCCAAAAACACTTTCTAAAATACAAGAACTACATCCTTAATATTTGATTACATATTCTCAAATCAAATAGTATCTGTAATCTTATCTTTTAAAATTTTCTATTTTTTTCTGTGGGTATTGATATCTTAGTTTAATATTATACTTCAAAAATATAAGTGTACTGATTACAGAAAATATGTAAAAGTCAAAAAAGATTTAATTGCTGCTAAGTCCATAAATCAACATATCACTCACTATGTTTTTCAAAATTTTGTATCTTAGAAAAGAGTATAGAATTTTAGAGAATCTCATACTATTTCATTATATATGAATAATTTACTCAATTTCTCTTATTCAATATTTAAGTAATTTTCTATTTTTTACTATTACAGTTTAAGGACTATTCTTGTACATGTGTTTGCATCTCTATTTCCTTGGAATAACACTCATTCAATCCATACCAAAGGAATTCATAATAATATATTGATCATCTTTAAAGAAAAGTAACCCCCTCCCAAGTCCTAGGTATTGTGCTACGTTGTTAGAGTCTGGGATACCCCCTGGTGGAGGTTAGGGTACATGGCCAAAACCTGTTACATATACCCTGACATGAGAATTCAAAGATTCCAAGGACAACTTTGTCTGCCAGGTTTGTTTCTCATCATTCCAGGATTTGCTTCAGTTTTGAATGAGCACATCAAATGTTAGACATGTGCCTGTGTACCTGTGTGTGTGTAGTCAGTCACACAAAATAAAGCTATGAGCAATTCAAATGGAATAACCAAGTGAAAAAACTACCAAGAAAATTAAAGCCTAAAGTTGTTTGCAATTTCAAACCGTAGTCAGAAGTAAGTATGAGACCTAAGTCCCCCATTCCCCTCTGTCTCATCTGACTGTCGTCCCATACCTGCAGCACAGCTAACGATCAGCGGTTTCTCTGTGACTAGAGATGTCCTGGACCAGAAGTCTGCCCATTAGGACGCTAGATGGAGCCAGATGGGAAAGTTTATGCTCTGACTGCACTGCAGCCATTTTCTCCGCACTTTTCTTCAGGAACAGTTGCATGATATGGCTGATCTCACAGAAAGCCTATTTCTCTGACATTTTTCTTCAACCAAGCTGCCCTCAATCAATCATTCATCAAACATTCATAAGCCATAGCCTCAGGCTAGACACATAGCTGAATCAAGCACAGTCCCTGCTGTGGAGGAGCTTATCAACCAGTAAGAGAGGCTGCTGAATTGACAAACCGATTTCCCTTTATTTGTCTTCACTCCTAAAGTCCAGACAACTGTGCCCACAGCACTGCGTGACCGTGCATTATACTGTAGCCCCCTAGCTCCTTGCCTTTGTTTTTTCATTTTCCCCTCTCAGGGAGGCCTTTCCTTTTTATTTCCCAGTGCTGTCTCTGAATCTTTCCTCTATCAGGACTAATCCAACCACTTTTTCCTCTGGGAAACCTTTCCTGATTCTTTCCTCATAGAAGTCCTCTTTAATTCCTTTAATCTTATCGTGAGTACAGAGGTCCTTAAACTACGGTATGACTCAGAAACACCTAGAGGTCTGGACTCCACTTCCAGTACTTCCACTTTAGCAGACCCAGGGTTAGAGTCAGGGTTAGGATTTGCATTTCTGCTAAATTCCTAGGGATTGCTGATTCTGGTGGCCTAAGGAGCACATTATGCAAACTCGCTCGGTAGTTATGATGCATTAAGCAACTATGGGTAATATTACAGTGACCAAGGGAGTTCTTGCCTCAAGACTAGCACCGGCCAGAGATGGAAGACATAAACAAATAGGGCAACACTTTGTTGTGCCGGAGGAGTGTGAGGGGTGCTTTAGAAGTACACATAGGCATGTAACTAACTGTCCCTATAGAGTTAGACTGAAAACTTCCCAAAGACAATGGCATTTGAGCTGGCCTTGAAGAGTGACTAAGATTCCACCCAGAAAACGTCAACAGCGTGTGCCGTGGCATAGTGGTACAAAAGTCACAGCATGTCCAGAGTGTGACAAAACATTTGTGGGTGTGGGGACATGAGTAGAATGAACAATAGCCTCAGAAAAGTTTTAGGAGATCTATCTAAGCAGGTCAGTGTAAAGGCGATGACTGCTATGCGAAACCCTACTTTATACTCCAGATAATAAAGAAATAAAACAGAAAAATAACATAACACAGATTTCTTCATGGAAGAATCAGTCTGGTTATATTTTGGCTTTGGGAATAATAATGGCAGACTGGAAGAGGGGAGCAGTGTGGAGGCTGTTGCAGTCATCTAAGCAAGGAATGAAGAGGGTTAGACTAGAGCACCAAGGAGGAGAGGACGACGGATTTCGGGGTTCCGTGGACTTGAGCTCAGTCCTACCCCTCTCCACGGGATTGCCAAGGCCTTTAGAAATAGAGCTCACGTTTTCCGTTCCTCCCACCCCTTCTCTGATTCCTCACCCTTGTTTCCTTGTCAGGCTCCTATGACTGGGTTTGTCTATGGCGGAGCACGGATCTCCCAGGCATCTCTGCCCTGCCCTCCATCTCCTTCCGGTGATTGTATTCCCACTGATATTCAAAGTCCCATTGCTTGGTTCAGTACTATGCTACGAGGCACTAACTTAACTGGCCAATCACTCTGCCAGGTTTCTCATCAATGAACTGGGTAAAATGGTGATTCCAGGTCAGTCTTTTTCACTGTCCTGTTTTGAGGATGAAATACAGTGGGAGGCACGTTGCCATTAATTTCCCTTAGAGTGCTCCCACTTGCTTTGGACACATTTATGATACCGCTCTTGCCACTTCCTGAAGTCGCTTTGGAAGGCCTCTCTTGTGACTGTTTGTACTTGCACTGCTGTGGCTGCCTCTGGGCCTGAACGGATTCAAGAGATTTGCCTTTCATTGCTATTTTTCCTTTGGAAAAGAACCAGAAGTTGCACAGTGCCTGATCTGGTGGGAGAATATGGTAAATGACAATACCTTCTAATGTTTCTGCTAGTCTGCCATTCCATTGCATGAGATTCAGCAGCATTCACATCATTTTGATCACATTTCATAATGCTACTCACAAGAATGTACTTCCAGAACTGTTCAGAAATTGGAAAGAATGAGGGGATAAGTGTGTTAAAAATGAGGAGTATTTTGAATGTTTTTAATGGTAGTGTGTCTCTTCTTAAAATGTAAACATTCATCATACAGTTTGACATATCGTGTAGACTTTATCTGGGGTAATAGGAGAAATGGACATGTAAAATCTGTTTGTGACCTCAAATTAAAAACATGTTAATGAGAAAGTTGAAGGGCAGAAGCAAGCAGGAATGACATCCTGCTTCCTAGTCTGGGGGATGGTGATGCCATGCATTCAGCTAGAGATTATTCACTGGGACACACAGGTTTGGGTAAAAAAACTCATAATCCTAGGTTAAGTTATGTGGATACTAAGGTACATCATTCTAGCTGTACTGGATCATCTTCTCAGGCTGATCTGTGCCCAGTCAAAGAATATTGCTTCCATTTTATATTCACTGTACTTACTTGTCAATTTGTCCATGTATCCCAAAGCTGGCTATTCCTGGAAGATACACAGCCTGAACATAATCTAGAAGACTCTTCAATGAAAGGTGTTCAGAATGTGCATTGGGTAGGGAAGGGAGGTTGGTACCAATACAGAATTTGTGGGAACAGTTAACATTAGAATAATGACTATTCTAATACTATAATCATTAATTATCTCATACTTCATTAGAATAGTTGTTTAATACAGATCAGAGTGTATATCAGGGTTTGAATAACATATTTCCTGAACCAAGAATCTGGACGTAGTCTAATGGGACACTTCCATTGACCTGACAAATTATGTTGAAAGTTTTATCGAGATTAAGAAGTTAAATCAGCACTACTTATACATTTAACAAATTATCTTTAAGGAAAGAGAAGATAAAATGCATCCATCTATCCATCCATCCATTCATTTGTTCTACATATATTTACTAGGCATGAATAAGGACACTGAGATGAGAGGATCCATTCCCAGGGAGGCCCAAGTCTACTGGTTAAGATGGGAAAGTAAAGAGATAGTGATTAAAAAAAAGAGGGAAAGAAACAGTAGGACAGATGCCAAGAACAGAATGCAGGGGAGAATACGGGGAGAGGGGTACCAGAGGAAACGTAGGCTCATGATATTAACTCCACCACAGCATTTCATCTGGCTTTGAAAAAAATCTAATTATTCAATATTTAATAACTTCTCTTTCTTTTTATCGAAAAGTTATTGGGAAAAAAGTCTGAGAAATGCACTTGGATTATTAAAGGAGATATGACAGCTTTGGTGTTCATCAACACTGTTCTCTGTTTCATTAAAGCTGGTTAGCAGAGAAAATAACCCTTTGAACACTGTTTATCTTTGTCACTGAGACAAAGGAATTACAGAGAAGAGAAATCACATTTTCTTGATGTTTGGAATATTAATGCTGTCTTTATGAAAAGTAGTCATTTAACAGTATAGAGTGAAATAAGTGTTACCACCACAGTATGAGCTTCTGTGCAGTATATGTGATTCAAAACTAGAATGCCTTTGCTTCATATGGAGGATGCAGAGGCGAGGAAGGAATCAGATTTGGAAGTAATTCAGGGTCTTTGTGACCATGAGAAAGTTATTCAACATACATAAGATTCAGACCCTTTATTTGCAAAGAATATATTTATATATTATAAAACATACATCAAAGGACTCTTAGGTATTAAATAATATTTAGAGAACCTAGTGCATAGTCTAGATTTTCTTTAATTTTATTTTAAAGACAAAAGAATGGAGACATATGAACCAGAAAAGCCATAAACAATACAGAAAATACAAAGTTATACAGAATATAGTAGGGAATTAGAACTGGATGTTGTATTACATAGTTATCTTCACATTAGTTAACACAAGAAACATTAAAGGAAATACCAAATTATAGAGAAGATAGTAGGGAATTTGCACTGGATGCTGTATAATATAAAGTTATCTTCACGTCTGCTAATACAAAAACGACTGAGGAAATACAGAATTATAGAGAAGATAGAAGGGAATTAGCTCTGGGTGCTGTCCTACATAATGTTACCTTCATCTTTGTTACTCAGTTACACAGATGATGGCCCTTTTGATCAGTTCGTTTTTTCTCCTCCCTCATCTCCGTTGCCCTACCACTCAATCAGTTATCTTCCCTGTGATAATAACTGTACTCCTGGGTTTATCTATATCCTTGGACTCTCACCTTGGGAAGAGATATAGCTGCCTCA